>JZSA01000014.1:0-76985 GCA_000956155.1 Cotesia vestalis
TTTTTTTTTTTCATAAATCAAATTTTCCATCAATTTGGCGCGCAATTTTTTTTTTTTTAATAAGAAAAAGCTGTTAAGAAGAAGTTATCCGATTATTTTCGAAATATCACTTGACAGTTCCACACATGTAACATAAAAACCAAAATTAAATATCATGGGAATTTAAAAATTTACATTTTAGAAATCTTTCTCATCAGGGTCACCTGGTTATCACATCACCTTAGTGACCTACGAGTTCTATGCTCCGATAAAGAATAAATAAAATACAATATATGTAATTTAGCATGTCCGAAGTCGAATGCGCTGGTCAAAACATTGTTCGTGTGTGAATGTGCATTTTAAATCAACAATAATACAAGATATAAATAATTATCTTCATTTATCTTCTCAAAATAATTTTATAAATATAAAAAAACAGTAAGGTAGAAAATAAAATCATAAATCATTAATTTAATGTCACTTTGACATGCACACACGCACACCATACACACTCATACTCACCATCTTCTAAATTAAATTTGTTTTCTTCTTCTTCGGGTGACAAAGTTGTCGTTAAATAATTATTATTAGCCTCACTGTCACTATGACCATCAACATTAGTATTACTGAAATTTTTTGAACTGGTTTCATTTGGCAAAGTCGCCATCATATTAGCTGTGTACGTCAGCAGCACAAGTGTCTCATTAAGAAACATTTTAATAAATATTTTCTTAACTAATTATTAATATAATTAATAACAATCAAAGCGCTTCGTCTTATTATTTGAATTGACTTTGAATAAATTAAAAATAACTTCAGATATATAATTAATTAACGAGTTTAAATATATTTAATTGACAATAAAAAAAACAATAAATATCTTCACATTAATCACGCAATTAAATAAATAAAATATTCTTAAGTCACTTGGGAATTTATATTTATATTTATATTTATACGCAGATATTTATAATTATTTAAATCATACTACACTACTATTAGGTCGGGGATTCTCGCTGTCACTGATTATTCATCATCCTGAGTGTAAGATACAAACACATTATATATTAGGAAAAAAATTTATTGACGCAACACCATCACTCAGATGCGATAATAGTCTACATAAAGCCGTACTATGACTCGGTAATTTAACTTTAAATATTTATTGCTTGTTTTATAATAATATTCATCTCGATAAATGTAAATTTTATATGAATTACGCACAAGAGAAATTTAAACTCATAAATAATAAATAAAACAGTGATTTTTTTTTTTTAAATAATAACGTCAAAAATTTATTGGCAAAAACAAACGATTACTGAGAATAAACTCCGTTTACTTTGTAAATATATGTAGCAATCTATTTTATTTTACATTTGTAGACAAAGTTCATAAACAATTATTATTGTTATTATTTATTATCAATACAACTATTTATTGATCTTGTATTATAAACACAACACGCTTAAAAATAATTCGTCAGTAATTAAATAGAGTAATAAAATTAATAATACGTAGTGAAAAAATAATTTTTATATTCTTCTTCACCGATAAAATTTATTATGTCTTTCTTGGGCGTGTATCACTTGTCACGAGTTTAATAAGATGAAGGAGAAGAAGACGTCTGCGAAAGATAAAAATAATAATCTCTGTATAATCCACTAATGATTTTTTATTTTTAATACTCGGATTTTCTTATCCGTTATTTATGATAATGTTTCTCGCTAGCGTAAAATTTAATCAAAGTTATAAATATACATTCAAAAATAGAATATTTTAGTGATTATTGGTTATCAGCTGCCCAACTTCAAAACCAGTTAGACTCCAATTTTTTCGACTGCGTTTCTTCTCTGTGTAAGGTTTTTCTTTATATTTATTTTTTACTTCATTTTATTTTATAGAGAATTTTTTAGTAAATAATTATTTTAGTTGAAATTTTTAAATCTATGTCAAATTAACAATTCTTTATTTTTCATTATCAAAACGATAATATTAGAATATATATTTTTTTTATTTAGTATTTCTTTCTGTGAAGTCAGCAATATCTGTTTACAATAATTTTGATATTTTCATAACAAATATTCTTATCTTTTTTCAGAGTTATCCATAATATTATTTTAAAGTTTTGAAGATATAAAAAAAAATACTACAAGCAAAATTTGTTTTTCTTTTAAATAAATATAATTTAGCTTCAAATAATAAAATACCTTTAAGCTTAAAAATAATCTTTTAAATTCTCAAATTAATTTTTTATCTTGAAAATAAATTTTCCTGATACATAAATTTACAATAATAATATATTTTAAGTATAAATCAGATTAATTGTTAAATTAAAAATCGAAGAATTAAAGCGAAGAGGAAAATTAAAAAACAATAATTAATGCGTAAAAAATAAATAGCTAATGTTGATTATTTACATTGATAATAATAATAATTTATCTGAAAAAAATTTTTTTAAAAAATAAATTTTGAAATAAAAAATTCATGATAAATAATAATATTTAATTTTATAAAAAATAACAATAAAATTTTTATTAAAAATTATCCAAAGTTCTGAGGATTAAAACTAAATAATTGAAAAGTTAATAAATAAATTCTTCCATTTGTATTTACAAGAGTTAAGTCATCCCCTATCCCCATACGTCTGTAGTACACACCGAGTCTCCTTACATCTCCTACATCCTTGATACTTGTTATGTCATTGTATTTTGTTTCGTAATATCATACGGCAATAGATGTAATATTTCTGAAAAGAACACACATAAGACGTGTGTATTTGCCATGTACAAGCATATATATATATAAATTAAAGTACTTTCACGTTTTACGAAGCCTGTATGTACGTAAAAATAATACAAATAAATGCGGGATATTTTCCTGTAGTCCAGTAGCCTTGAAACATGCACACAGGCACGCATGTATGCGTTATTACCCAGGGGTTGAGTGTAAATTCTCACTGTATCTTTGGTACCTCATTCGCCTTTGTGTCCGACTGCGACTGGGCCTTCTACAGACCCTGCAGTCGCTAAATCCTTCTCCTGTGCATCCATGATTCCCTGTTACGACGCCCTATCAAATCCCCATTCATTTACATTTTATTCAACGCCGTTTATTCCACTATTTTTAACCATTAAATTTATTTTTATATTCTTCTTTAAACAAATATTCGCTAGAAAATAAACACCCGTAAAAAAGTTTAAGTGAAAAAACTTACCAGAGAAGAAATTACATTTTTTACTGCCATAAATTTTCATTCAATTTATTTATTTATTTATTTAATTTATGAAAAATTCTTAAAATATAAATATAAAAAATTGAAACATGTGCGTATTTTTTACACCGACTATTTATATGGTGTAAGCTGTTAAACCTCGAAAGATTATATGGGGGAGGTCCCTAAAATACTGTAGTATGTTATCCTGCTAGCAATGCCCTTTTGATCAAGTCCCTGCAGCGTGTGTGCACCATATCAAACGAGTGTACGTCCCGCATAAATTTATATGAAGCTATATTACAAAGGCAAGATGCTTTTGTGTACTTCATGTTGTTCTTACGTTAAAAAATTAATTTTTTCACGATGCATAACACTATCTAGATAAGAAATTTTTATATAAATATTTCGTTGAAGTAATGCCGATTTATACGTATGTAAGTGCATGAGAAAGTTCTGTTGCCGTAGTAGCTATAGTGTTATACTTCCTGATATATATATTATAACTTTTTTATATAAATATAAATTAATAATATTATTTTTAGCATGTCCGTGGTAGCATGTGTATTGAAATAACTAGTTTTATTTGTTTTTATTCCAGTGAATAATGTAATACACAATATGATATGTAATAATGTTGATGAGTCGCGCAAAAATTTCTTTTTTTTTTTTATATATCATGGAATGCATGGCAAATATTTTTTTTCTTAATAATCCAGAAATAAATCTCCATGTATTCCTGTTAGACTTTCTCTCTCAACAAAATTTATACTTTTACTTTAGTTGTATGCCATTCACCTATACATATACCAGGTTACAACTTTCTGATTGCAGACGACGTATAATATTATTGCCCTTTTTAATCTTTTTTTACACTCTACGGTATACAGTACTTGAACTATTCAAGTTTACTAGCGTATAGAGAGATTTTACACTTCTTATTACATATAATTACTCTTCACTTCACTTTATACGTGAGATAAAGATTGAGCGGCTTCACTTTATTCACTGAAGTAGACATTTCGAGGAAAGTTTTTTCGTAACATATCTTATACAAGTAATAACAATAATTAATTATTAAACATGCTTTTTTGCATCCGCATTTTTTTAATTACTGATTAATTGGGTTCAATTGTATTAATTTAAATATTATTATTATTTTTTAAAATGTTCAAGTTGATTTATTGTCTTTGTAAAATTTTTTATAATGACTATTTGTGATATTTTGAACTTTTACATTTTATTTTAAATATGAATTAGTATAAAAAAATTTTATAATTATAAAAACAATTTTTTATTAAGGAATTATTTTAAATTTTACCGCTATTTTTTCAGTTTTTTTATTTTTTTGAGTATTTGTATTAGTTTCAAAATTAAAAAAAGTTTTTGGACTTTTTTTCACTTTATTAAGGAAGAACAATTTATTAAAAATGAAAAAAAAAATTTTTTTTCATAAAATTCTGATTTTTTAGATTTTTAAATCTGCAAATTATTTTTTATTGTTTAAAATTTTTTTAATTTAATTTCTGTAAAAATTTGAAATTTTGCATTGATATTTTTTGTATTTTTCTCAAATTCATCAAAAAAAATGTATAAAGAAAAAATAACCGAAAAAAATACCAATTTTAAGAAAATGAAGCTTTATTTTAGAATAATTCTAACGTCGTTATTTTTGGATAAAAATTACCAAAAAATAATTGAAAAAAAGGCAAATTCTATCCACTTATTTAAGAATGATAAACTTGAGCGATTAATTCCAAGTTTTGTACAGAAAATATTGAATAAAACGCCGTTAGACAATAGTCTAATGAACAATGAGCAGTTTGGTCTGATTTGTTAGAAAGGCTTGATTGAGAATTATCAGGAATGTATGTGCGAGGGATATAAAGAACTCAGTTTGCGCAGAAACTAAATGCACGGAGTTGATGATGGTAGTGGAGTTAACTGTTGTAAAATAAAAATATCCATACATCAGAGATTTGATGACGAAAATTAAAAGCCCGAGCTCCTGCTCCAACTATTTTTAAATATCAACAACTCTTACACGCTTATACTATTTGCTTATATAAATTTAAGTTATTCCTTACATAGTTCCCCTTATTCTTCCAAGTCGAAAAGTACAGCAAAAAAAAAGAGCTACAAATCGCAGATGGCATTGCTATAGCTTAACTTTTAAACCCCGTAGACGGGAATAAAGAGCCGTGTTAAGCGTACAAGTATAAAATTACCTTTGGTAAGGTCTTTTATCGTTTCTTACAACGTCTTGGTTCGATAATTCACCACCCGTAGAAAGCTGGTTCGTGTGTACAAGAAAAATGAGGACAATGGAGTGACTCCTCGGCATAACAGGGAAATATAAAATCGCAGGAACAGTTTTTAGGGTTTTATTTTATCCGCTACCGCGTTTTGCGCAGTGAGATATGGGTCGGTAGGGTGGAAAGGGAGAAATGAAAGTATTATTCTGCACAACACAATGAACCTAAACCGTCAAATCGAATAAAAGAGCTCTTTCTCTCTTTGTTACTCTTCTTCTGGATGACGATATATTCTTCTGCTTCTACTTCTACTATCTGATCCGTCTCTGATCTCTGTGCGCATGGTACCCGTTAATAATCCAATTTAAGTGGGTAGTCACTTGCTAGCTCGATTAATGGGTGAGAACAAAAGGATTTTGGGGTGTTGTAACAGGCAAACAGACTTTGGTGGATGTTACGCCTGTCCATTGTGTTACTACGCTAAAAACCTTTTCGAGAAGCACATTGATAGAAGAATTTGTTAATATTTAATGTGCTTTAAAAATTATTAATTAAATTTTTTCCACATTAAATTCTTTATTAATAATCAAAATATTATCTATTTAAAAAAAAAAATTTCTGATATTTATTTATTATTAAACATATATTTAGACCCTTGAATAAAAAGTAAATGTAAAAATTACACTTTGACAATTTTTTAATTTCATAATTTTAAAGGATAAAATTAAAAAATTTAATTTAAAAGAAAATAAAATGTTGACTTTTAATAAATATGTATTAACTGTTCATAAATGTAATTTAAAAAAAAATATTTATTGAAAATCAATTATTTATTTATTTCACTACACAGTAAAAAATTTTGTGTTAAAAATTTTTATGTTAAATATTTAACACTTTTTTGTCGTGATTTAACAGAAAAAATGTTAAATTTACACATAAAAGTGTTAAATATTTAACACTAAGTTTTTTGACGAGATTACGTAAAATTTTTTACTGTGCAGGGTAGAAGTGCTGTTTGTGACCAGTGTACCTTTTTTGGCCACTTTATTTTCAAATTATTGTATAAATATTTTTATAAGCGCAAGACTATAAATTCTATTCTATAAAAAATTGTACTTGAATAGTTAAATTTTTTTTACAAATTCATTAAAATATCAAGTGGCCAAAAATGGTCCAAAGATGGCTAAAACTGGCCCTTCTACCCTGGAAAAAAAAATACATGACAATTTTATACTATCACATATTTATATAAAGTTAAAATTAATAATTAAAAATAAAATCAATAAATAAATTGAATTACATTATATATATTTTTAATGTTCAAACATAGAAAATATTTAGTAATTTCAACATCATTTTTAAGTTAATATAATGTGACATATAATTCAATAATAAATAATTTATTTATTTATATTTATAAAATAAATAAATGATTTTATTAACAAAATAAATTTTTCTAAACAATATTCCATTTTATTTAATAAAATTTTTGATCCTTCTATTAAAGTAGTAAAATTATGTACAATTGTGAAGATATAAAGTAAACATTAAATGTAAATTTACTGTACATTATAAAGCGCTGAAAAAAATATTGAGAGCTTTAACTGTTTCTTTTATGAATCAGTTGTACGGTCGAGTGATTCCGCATAAAAGGAACGCGGTGACATTGATCAGGATACCATCTTGCCGTAGAAAGATTTTGCGTAAAGCCCTCTACACTCATTCAGCCCTTTTTACCTCTTTACCTCCTATCCACTCATTCTCATTTCACAGCGAACTGACGAGAACTCAATATAATACCATACCGCGTTTTATGACTTCCTATCACAGAGACGCGTCACGAAAATCCCCGTCACGTGAAGCATTATCACCAGCTCCGTTTCATATTAATATTACTTACAACTTTTATCATTTCACGTACATACGTGTAATGTGGATCTGTATTACTGTGCAGTAAAATCGCGAGTCTTTCAATGTTTCAATGCTCGATAAATTTTCCTCATAAATTAATTACAATGTTTACCAGGTAGGATTTAATAGGAGTAATTAAGCTTTTGTAGTACGGGGTAGATGCAGATAGCGAAAAATTAACGCGAACAAGATTTTTAGGGAACAACCAAGGCGATGAAACATTCATAGAAACTCTATCCGGTTGGCAGATACTGAGAAGAGGTCAATCGGCATTTCATTTTTTTTAAACCGCTCCCGTTGCTCACGCAAATGCCTTTAGGGCTTTTGAATTTTAAACTCACTCTCTGATCTTATAATTGCGGGTAATTATTAACACGAGAACCCCGACGGCTATTTTATTATAATGTAAAGTAGAAATTCTAAACACTTACAATTAAGTCTCTAAATTTATGCTCAACCTCCAGAGAGGTTTTTAAATAAAATTAAGGATTAATTAAAATTTGAGCTTAATTGAAGACTGAAAAATTAAACTAAATTGCAACACATGTATTTTAATAGTAAAAAAAAAATTAATGTGCAACAATAATTGATTTATAAATTAGAAAAAAAATTCAAGATATTTTTTACAATAAATTTATAAAGTTAAAATCCACTTTATAAAATTTTTTTATCGTATTCTAAATATTTAATTTTGGCAAAACTAAAATAAAAATTTATTTGTTTAAAATTATAATTAATTTAATTGTTAATTACATATCAAGGTTTTGGATTGTTATTGTTCTAGTTGAGAAATTGATCGCGAGAACTCCTGGTAGAGATATGAGTGGCTGCGCCAAACGAGGACTATAAATTGCGCACTAGGATGATCAGCAGCAGAGAATCCTTGGACTATGCGTATTTCCAATCAATCGGCTCCTTCCGGAGTTAACAGAGAAGTATGAAATACACGGGAAAACCGAACTTTCCTATCACACTGCTTTTACTCTCGCTTTCATACCCACGTACTGTATATACTCAGTATAGGGGATGATGGTGAAACTGAAAAATGTGTGGGTGGAAGACTGCGAAAACTCCCGTCCCTTCTATGAAGAGCCATAGGCTTTCAATTGATCGCTTTCAGCCTCCGCTCTGGATTTTATCGCTCAGCTCTTTCCTACTGCTGTACAGTCAAGGATAAAGTCATTATTCATTATTGATAATTGCAGCTGTTAGATCTTTAATTATAAAGAGATTTAATTAAAATTATTAATTTTTTTTCTCATTATTTTCACGGATGAAAAATAATTTAACTATGCAGGCCCTGAATATATGGTATACATATTTAGATTGTGACAGAAAATTTACATGCGAAGAAATATGAGTCAGTCACTACATATATTAAATACACAAAGCTGAATTGTATATTTAAACTCGTATGTAAAATTCAATACAGTAAAATTAAGAAAAAAAAATTGTTTTACAAATACTGAAAAATATTTTTTAAACAATTTATTTTTTTATAATAATTCTGATAAATTATATAAAAGCGCATGCGCAAAAACGCTATCGGTAGTCTATTGGTTTGATCCCTTGCTCATAGGCTAGCAGAACTCACCAACAAGTCGCATGCACACAAAATATCACATGTGATGTACGAAACCGTTATGCAAACATATATGTGGCCAAATTTTTAAACATATGGATAATAAAATTTAAAACATATAAAAAAATTGAGAAGAAAAAATAAATTTGATACCTGATTTTTAAGTTTGAGTTAAATTTCATTATCTAATAATGAAATTACGGATAAAATAAAACAATTTGAATTTAAATATCACATGTCAAATTTTGTAACATATATATTGATATTTTATTATATAAATATTTATATATAAAATATGTGGTAGAAATATTAAATTCAATTTGTAATAAAGCGCGCAAGTGTCAGCCTTGAATATTATATAACATGTTTTAATTATATTTGATTTGCGGGTGAATATATTTCGCCGAGCTCAAAAGCGGAGAGGTAATAAAATAATATAATTAAATAAATATAATATATTGTGTAAAATATTTCAAATGGTAAAAGGTTGAATAAAATATATTCACATATTTGACGCAGGAAACCATCCCGTACGAGAAGGTTTTAACGCTGCGTGTTACCTATATCGCAATAGACGTATAGGATGTTTTTAAGCCCGCGCAGGAAATTATTATATGGATAAAAAAATACATATATGTAAGTTACATATGTGTAATATAAAAAAGTCAATTGTTTGAACAATAATTAAGCGAATCGCAGAATAATTGGAGTTCATAATTTTTCGCCTTGAAATTTTTTGTTTTCATAAATGTGGAAGAAAATTTACATATAATTGGTGGTGTAATTTTTTTATTACTCTAAATTATATATAGGTCTGATAGTCATTAGAGGGAGGACTTAATGAACTCAATGGTTCTCTCGTCGAAATTCCACCCACGCTTTTTTACCAGGCTATTATCAAGAAGAGGAACCTTTGGTTGGAAAAGCTATTCGGCTTAGCAAGAAGACCATGGTATGGATCGGCGGGTTAGTTCTTCTCAAGATACTTTTTATCAAGTTTTTTTAATAATAATACAATTAATAATTGTATTTATTTATTGATATTCAATCACAGATCGTTTTGTTTTAATTATAATTGAAAAATAATTATTTACACTTATAGCTTTAGAAAAAAAAAAGATTTTAAATGAAAAATGTTAGTTTAAAAATTTTAAATATTAGTAAATTTTATAATTAAAAAAAAAATTGTTCCAATGTCAATAGTACAAAAAGTAATATAAGAAAGAAAAAAATTTTTTGATTTGAGGGTAAATTTTTTAAGATAATATTAAAGAAGACTAAACATTTCTTGAAATAAGTCAAAATTTCTTATACAAAGAATTTTTCCTTGTTTCAAAATAATTTTGGTCTTCATCAAAATTTTCTTGGCGCAAGAAATTTTTTTTTCTGTTTCAAGGATGAATTATTTAATTAAAATTTATTTTGTGTAACATTGACTTTTAAAAAGTTTTGAACTATGTTAATATTTACTTCTCTTTATAATAATAAGTTAATATAAAATTTGAGGTGAATGTGATTAAAAATACCGTAAAGTAACTGAAGCTAAATACAAATATTACCAAATTTTTGTGTAGTAAACTTCCCTGAAATTTATAAAAGATCAAAATTTCCATTCCAAAGGACAATTTCAAAAACCAAAATTTAAAATTCATGTCAACTATAATTATTACAAATCACAAACGAATTTCAAATTCAAAGGATGAAATCCAGCTCACCTTGGCTAGTTGTTACACTCAACCTTTTGTTTCAACACAATACTCACCACTTGTGCAATAAATAATTCATTTAAAAAATAGCTCAAAGGCCGAAGATTTTTCAAGTTAATATTTTCAAAAATTTTCCTTTTAAAAGCCGGCTTTATTACCAATTCAGCTAGGAAGAACCGGGACTGCGTGTAATAATATAAAGGGCTCGAAAGTTTCGTCCATGCGGCGAATTGTTGCGACCTCTTGCGTTCTGCTGCGTGCCTGAGTATTGTCATACGTAGTGTAATTAATATTCATATACAATAGTTAAACTTAATACATTTTGAAGGTACATTCATAGTAATTTTCAATTATTTCTTTATAAAGACACAAATTTTAATTTTTTTCAGAGTAGCTCCACATTAATTGTTAAAAATTTTACTATTGAATATTATTACAAGTAATAATGTTTATAAATTTTTTCTAGAGCCTAAAATGTTGATTTCAAACGGCGGATATGGATGTCTACTGTCTATACTAGTATTACGTACAAACCAATACAGACCGTTGAAGTAAGAATATGGCATAATATGATGTGAATTGTACTTATGCGATTATCTGACAGTGTATGGAAATATCAGGGGGCCATCATAGTCGAGCAAGCGTCGAGACAATGTGCCGCAATTATTGGATAACATACAAAAGTGGTAGGGTAGCATGAAATTCGTGTGACAAATGTTTGTGATATCAATCTGAACCCGAAACTATAACATTTGTCTGCGCGCTTCATTCAAACAAACTGTATACAAATAAAATTTACACACAACTATTCAGCATTAGTATTAGTATGGGATTTACACATGTGTGTACCTACAATGAAATCTACACATAAAATATTATCTCTTCATATATTTATTATTTATACCTCCCTATTAGATGTATCGCAGAATATATCGTATATATTCCTATTCAGTGATTAAATTTGTTGGTCAAAAAATTTATTTTGTTAACTGCTACATGCATTATTATTAAAATTATTTATTATAAATTTTTTTTTTAATTTTGATCAAGTTTAATTTGCAAAATTTTCGGGTTTGTTTTTTGAAGGCTCAAAAAAAAATCAAGGACAATTTTGTACACATTAGAAAGGAGGCTTACGGTCTTTGTAGTAAAGTAGTCTTAGAAAACTACCAGACCAACAATACACAGTAGTAAACAACTGGAGCAGGATAATATGTATCTACCGGGAGGCTCCTGCGCGACTAGACTCAATATACAGGCAAGTCAGGATCAGAATGGGGGAGGACGGAAAATTTGGGGTGGAACAACGGCACGCGATCGAATTACTACAGATCCACCCTCAACATCCGCTTGTGAATAAATATCTGAGCAGTCAAACAATTTACTTTGGGTGGTTGTATTTCTATATATAATAGTATAGGGTTTCATCCAAAAGCGCCGACAGAATTCCTTTAAAATTTATAAGTACACAGAAAGAAAAAAAGTCTTCTTTTTTGAATCAAGCGTAAATTTTTTTAAATCAAAAAAATCTTAAGGAAGACTGAAAATTTTTTGAATAAAGTTAAAATTTCTTGAATAAAGTTAAATTTTTTTAAGCTAAGAAAATTTCTTCTTGCTCCAAAATAACTTCGATCTTCCTTATAATTTTCTTGGATCAACAAATTTTTTTTTTCTATGTTCCAACTTGAATAAATTCGCGTAATTTTAAAGCGTTTTTTACAAAATTAATTTTTGGTGTAAAATAATATTTTTATACTGTAAAAAATAAATTTTTAAAATTGAAATGAGCTTCGGAGGCGGCGCAGAAATTCGCACCCCAAATTAGGACCACCCTAACGCTCTCGATCTCTAGAATAGCTACGTGGTATAAATAAAAGCCAAAATAAAAACTTCAAAGTTGCAAATTTTTACAGAGAAAAAAATTTTTCTCATCAAAGCGGCTGGTGATTTTTTGATCCTTTTAATAGCGGATTGATTGGATGTAGGTAGGCTTTAAAAAGTATTTCACTACTGACGATAGTAAATGCGCCGAAAATCGCAAATTGCTGTTCCGCGCCGCCTCTCGCCGGGAGGGTTCCGCCCCGCGAGTTTGACGGCCTGCCCTCCGCGGGTGCCGCCCCCGCTCTTAGACCAGGAATGCAGGAACACCAAGAAATTGTACACCATGTGGTTATAGAGTTAGTTATACACACGTCCTTTTGGCTCTACTAGTTTTTCGCTATCGATTGCCAAGAAAAAAGTAGTGTGACTGTATATATGTCATACGTCGGACATATACATGACTAGATGTATATCGCACGTGTTATGTGGGCTTTTTGATTGACACGAATCATGTAAAAGGAAATCTCGCGACTGCACGCAATATGCTGTGTATACATTTGATATATGCTACGATATATGAGCTCGCTATTGGTGATTATGTAACTCGATATTTACACGGTCAATGTTACTATTGACTGAGTGATTTAATGTGTTATTTGATCTCGCAATCGAACTTTTATTTGATGTCAATGGTTATATTTATTTTAATATATGAGTGGAGGAAAAATTATATCAATTTCAAACAATGATAGTATTTATTCCATTTATGGATTTTTATTTTTATTGATTTAAAAGCGAATTACTATTAAATTGATCACAGGTGATTTATAGTGTTATCGTTCGACCATAAATATTATTTTTCAATCGTATTTTTTTTCAGGTTTAATAATTTAAGTGTACAGAATAATTATAACTATTACAAATTAACAATTTTTAAATTTAAAAAACATTTAATTTTAAATTCCAGACATTTGGCGAAAATTATCTTAATTAATACAGCAAGCCAAAAATTTTGGGTATAAATGAAAATTATCTTCAAAAAAAATGAAGACTAATGTTTAAAAATGTATTAAAAATTTCAATTATAAAATAAAACTACTACTAAAGTAATATAATAAAAAAAATACTAAAATAAATTTAATTGATACAAAAAATATGTAATTATTATCTGAAAATTTAGCAAATTTTATGGAATAATTTTTTTTTAATTCAAATAATTTTTTTTTTATTTATAAAACTAATAAAATTTCCTGAACTAATACACTGATAGAAGGATTTCTTAATATTTAAGAAGATTTATGAAAATAAATTTAGCAGATATTTAATAATTTTTTTTAACAAATAAATAATAGCAAAAAAATAAGGAAAAAAATTGACATTTGGAAATTAAAAAAAATTTTAAATCCAATTTTTTAAAAATCATTTTTTAGAACTAATTTTTTTTTGTTAAATAAAATTTAAAAATTCTCTAGTGACTGCTTATTTTAATGTTATGAAGATTTCTTTGTATTTAAGAAATTATTTCTTAGTATTTATAACATTTCTTAGTATTTAAGAAATATTTTTTAAATACTAAGAAATATTTTTTAAACACTAAAAAATGATGTTTAAGAAATGATTTCTTAAATACAAAGAAATCGTCTTAAATGCTAAGAAATCCTATCAGAGTATTAAGGGATTTTATTCTAAATAATATTTTTAAGTGTAAAATGAAAATTTTTGGTATTAGTTTAAATTCATTAGAATTTTGACTTGATGAAAACCGGTTGTAGAATCTTAAACAGAGGCACTAGGGGTTGGTTTTTTTTTTTTTTTTGAAAAAAAAATTTTATAAAGATCCTTGTGATTTAAACTTCAGACTTAATCCTTGAAGGTGAAATGTACACGCATGCCGTAGCTATTATGAAGAGAACGAGCTCCTAAGTGCCCTTATTCTCCTGCTATGTCGATGTAACCCGGAGTTGTTTACACTGCGCATGTAATATCAAATATTTTATAAATTAAACTATTTTTCAAAGCAACAATTACATTTTAGAATAAATAAAGTCATTTTTTTAAAATTATCTTCATTAATTTTCAAAATTTCAGCACAGTTTTCTTCTAACAAAATAAAATATCCAATAATTTAAAATAGAATACAATTTTGCATTAAATAATTAATTTAAATATTTATTATCTAAGAAAAGTTAAAAAAATTAGTTTAATTTTATGAATGTAAAAAAAATTTTATAATTTAAGTTTGAAAGGATTACTGAAGAAAATTTAATGGAATAATTGTGTACAAAGAAGAAAAAAGAAAAAATGACTTTTAAGTAATACAATAAATTAATTAGACGGAAGGAGGGATGATCTAGGAATAATATGTTTATCTGAGACAGATAATAAAATCAGAAAGAGATATTGCAAATTTAGTTTCGGTCCATTGAGTTCTAAATGCGGAGACTGAATAATCAGGCATACATGCATCCTAAAGAGGATTTCGTGCTCACGTTCCATGAGAGATCTATGGTAAAAGGATGTACGAAGTTAGTATACTCTTATTGCTCATCGCTTCTTTGATCTCACTCGTCGGTCCGTAAAGCGCTGGCTGATTTTTTAGCCGATTAAACTAGTCTGCAAATAAAAGAAGAAATAAAATAAAAAAAAGTTAGTTATTTATTCTTAATTAAGAACGTCTTAACTTAAATTAAACTCCGTTAATTTCTTAGTGGGCTTTGAAGCCTGAGGTTGAAGGGCGTAGGGTTGGAAGAAAAGTTTGTTGGGTGATACGATGAGAGAATAATTAAAAAAGTTGTAATGAAAATTATTAAAATGTAATAATATCCAAAAAAGTAGCGATACTTCCTGCGAATCCTGTTCTACTGGTGAAGTTAAATAAAAAAATATTAATTTATTTATTTATAAAGCTTTCAAAATTGTTTAAAATTGTTTATAGGTTGCCGGTAAAGTCCGTAAAATATTTTTTTTATTTTACTTTATTTTTATATTGCAATTGCAATGTATATTTGTAAAGAGATCGTGAGTCACATGATATCATAGCGGGCGATGGTTCTCACAGACAGTCGCCGGTTTATATATAAATTGAGTCAGTCTGCACGTGGTTATCAGTTGAATAAAATTTTTGTCAACAAAAATTTTAAGTTTCATTTTTTTATTTAATTTTATTTAATTTAATTATTTATTTCTTCTCAAGATGGTGATTGCGAAGAAATATATTATTGCCAAGTATTTTGAAGGCGAACCTCAGCCAAGTGATTTGAAATTGGTTGAAGAAGAGTTGCCGGAAATTAAGGATGGAGGTGTTATAAATTTTTAACTAATTTAATTGTAATAAAAAAATAAAATTGTTTTTATAAAAATTTTAAATTTCATTTCTGAGGAAAGTAAAATTATGTATTTATTATTTTGTATTTTATATATATATATATTTTTTTTTTATAGAAATTTTGGTTGAAGCTGAATATTTATCGGTTGATCCGTACATGAGACGATACACGATAAGATACCCGTTGAATTCAACGATGATAGGAGGGCAAGTTGCTAAAATAATTGAATCTAAAAATAATAAGTATCCGGTTGGCAAAAGAATCGTTGGAAGATTGGGATGGAGAACGCATACAATCATTAATGTTGATAAGAATGATGATGGGAGTAAGTTGTATTTTAAGCCATATCTCCTACCTGACCTTGATGATCTACCGGTATCTCTTGGCCTGGGAGTGCTTGGTAACACTGGGTGAGTTTTAAAATACATGTATTATATTTTTGATAATTTTTATTTAAAAAAAAAATTAATTTGAATGGAGTAAAGTAATTTTGAAGAACTTTAGTGCCTTAATTTTAGTAGAAAAATTTTTAAACTGAGAAATTTTTCTTAGATTAAAAATTTTTCTCTTGATTCAAGTTAATTTTTTTTAGTGTATATTTATAAAGAAATAAATAACAATTATGACACTGGAGATTTACCGGTATTACTTGACTTTGGAGTGGTAGGACTTATTGGGTAATTCACTGCAATAATTCTGTAAATAAAAAAATTATCTGATAGAGATTTCTTGGTTAAAAAACTAATTTATTAATTCAATACATAAACACTCTAAATATTTTGTTAGAGTTTGATTATGGTCCTTTTATTACTTTACACAAATTCTCCAGGAATACAGCATATTTTGGATTTACGGAAATTTGCCAGCCAAAGGCAGGAGAAACTTTAGTTGTGTCAGGAGCAGCAGGAGCTGTAGGATCTCATGTTGGGCAAATTGGAAAAATTTTAGGGATGAAAGTAATAGGAATCGCTGGCAGTGATGAAAAATGTAAATGGATTACCCGCGACTTGGGATTTGACCATGCGATTAATTACAAAACTCAAGACGTTGCGGCAGAGTTGAAAAAAGTTGCTCCCCAAGGAGTTGACTGTTACTTTGACAATGTAAGCAATTGTTATTACTATTTATGTTTTGTATTTAAATGAAGTTTGCTTGCAGCTTCTCGGTATTTAATTTAAAAAGTCAACTGTGTATTTAACTTATTCAGGTGGGTGGAGAAATATCGAGCGCAGTTATTTACCAAATGAATCCATATGGGCGAGTTTCAGTCTGTGGTTCTATCTCAGCATACAATGCTAATCCCGACGCTTTGCCCAAGTGTACTATCACTCAACCTGCTATGGTAATGCAGCAATTGAAAGTACAAGGATTTCAGTGGCTTCGTTGGAAAGATCGATTGATGGAAGCAGTAGAAAAAAATCTCCAGTGGGTTCGAGAAGGAAAACTCAAGTATCGCGAAACTGTAACAGAAGGATTCGAAAATATGTTCGAGGCATTCTCGCAAATGCTTCGGGGTGGAAATATCGGGAAAGCTATCGTTAAAGTCTAAGCGTTTTCTGATTTATTTCTTTTATAAAATTACCCAATCACTTTTTCAAATAATATAGCAAATATTTTTTCCACGCATACTTGGTCCGAATCACTAATGTGTTTCTGAATGTTTGAATATATTTTTAAGATTTATGTAAATTATTTTTGGTGGAGGATATTTTGATATTTTTAATATTTCTTTTTATGACTTATGACGTTATTACAATTCTTTATGATTCAATTATTACAATGCATTAATTACTATGTCATAATCTTACAAAAAATGTTTTTAATACTTTCAATAAATAACCAAGACAACAAAAAGATTATTTCTTCTCTACTTTAGTGTATTGTTATCAACAAGTGTCCGATTATGTTGATTAGATTAGTGTAAATTAGATATATATTTATTATTCCAAGGCCATAATTACCAAATGGCAAGTAAAATATCGAATTTGCACACTGAAAAAAAAATTAACTTGAATCAAGAGTAAAATTCTTGAACCAAGAAAATAATTTTAAAAAAGCTCATTGTCTTGAATCAAGACGAAAAATTCTTGAATCAAGTAAAATTTACTTAAATTAAGTGAAATTTCTTAGTTTAAGAATTTTTCAACTCAAACCAAGACGATGAAATTCTTCAAAATTATTTAAGTAATAAAATAATATGAGAATAAGCACAAACTATGTGAATCACGTACATTTTTTAGAAATTTAGTACTCTGTGTAAATTAAGTAAATTTTACTTGGCTCAATAATTTTTTATCTTGATTCAAGACACTGAAACTCTTTAGAATTATTTTCTTAATTCAAGAATTTTTCTCTTGATTTAAGTTAATTTTGTTTTTCAGAGTAATTCTTTAGACAAGAAAGATTTCTTCGGCCAAAAAGTACAATCAAGAATTCTTGTGTCAAGAACATAAATTGTCAAAAGAAGTATTTTTCTTCTCAGCTTATAAATATTTTTCCTTAATTCAAGATTATATAAAGCAAAATTAATCTAATTGATTTGAAGACTTATATAAAGATTTTAAGATAAGAAATTAGTATTTGTTGTCACATTATATTAATCTTAAATCATGGTGATAAAATTTAAAAATACAACGAGTTACCAGGAATAAGATTAATAATTGCAGCTCATCCATAAAATTTTAATTAATATGTAATGAATAAATGACTATAACTGTTACATATTTTATCAATTAAAAATATTCATACATGTTAAACTTATTGCAATGACGCAGCGACATTATATGAGAGTTAAGTGAGTCTGGTGCTTAAGTCCCACTCTTTTCTACATCCGTTTTTTATCTGTAGAGTTACCACGTCTATATAAATACTCATTCAACATATTATCGTTGATTAACACTCGGCACACCCGTCAAGTGAAGTAACTAATCCCACAACGTACTAACATTTTAACAAAACAGTAGCGACAGCAAATAAAAATTATGGTGACTGCCAAAAAATATATTATCGCTAAATATTTTGAAGGAGAGCCTCAACCGACTGATTTAAAATTAGTAGAAGAGGAATTACCGGCAATTAAAGATGGAGGTAAGTTTTTATATAAATATATATATAAATTAATAAATATTAATTTTGTGATAATTACAGAGTATCTGGTGGAAGCTGAATATTTATCTGTGGACCCCTACATGAGACGTTACACAATGAGATATCCATTAAATTCAACGATGATCGGTTTCCAAGTCGCTAAAATAATCGAGTCAAGACATCCAGATTATCCTATCGGTAAAAGGATAATGGCGCATATAGGATGGAGAACACACACAATTATTGATGCTAACAGTACTGAAGAGCAGGGAATGTTGAATTTTAAACCTTATATTTTACCAGATTTTGGTGATTTGCCACTGTCACTTGCTCTTGGTATGCTAGGAATGCCGGGGTAATTTTTTTTTATTTTTATCACAATATAGAAAATAAATATTGAAAAAAATTTTTTTTTTAAGATGATACTGAAATCAAAAAACATTTTACAATTTTTATTATAAATTAAATTGTTATGAAAAAAATTCCAGATGTAGAAATTTAAAAAAATTATAAAAAGGAATTTTCATAATTATTTTTTTTTATCATAATTGATTTGTTATAAAAAAAAAAAATTTTTTTGAGATTTTTGCCAATTTCAGTATTTTTTTTTTAAGAAATTAATATTAAGTAAAAAAAATAATAATGGTAATAATCCACGGGAATAAAAACAAATAAGGCAGTTTATTACTTAATTTGCACTGTTTAGTTCACTTATTCTAATTTTTTTTAATGCTTCTTTCAAAGAAATTTTAAATAGAGAAAATATGTTTATTTACATTGACGTAACATAATTTATGTAAGCAATTTTTAACACGGTTTTTTAGATTCTTTGAAAGAGTTAAATAGAATATTAAAAATTGAGTAATAACCTGACACCGTTGTCTCTGTTCTCATGAATAGTATTATAATATGAAGATGTACTTATAAGTAAAAGGAATAAATTATAACAACTTTCTTTATAAAATTACAGAAATACTGCCTACTTTGGATTTACTGAAATTTGCAAGCCGAAAACTGGAGAAACTTTAGTTGTCTCAGGAGCTGCTGGTGCTGTGGGCTCACATGTTGGTCAAATTGGAAAAATTTTGGGCCTTAAAGTAATAGGAATCGCCGGTAGTGATGAAAAATGTAAATGGATCACTAAAGATCTAGGATTTGACCATGCAATTAATTACAAAACGGCAAACGTAGCTGAAGAGTTAAAAAAATTCGCCCCAGATGGAATTGATTGCTATTTTGACAATGTAAATTTATTTAATTACTATGACAAGGCTGAATTTATTTGTACTTTGCTAATGTGTATATTTGATTAACAGGTGGGTGGAGAAATATCCAGCACAATTATTTACCAAATGAATCTTTTCGGACGTGTAGCAGTTTGCGGATCTATTTCTGCTTACAACGCTGAACTCAATGCACTTCCCAAGTGCACTATAATACAGCCGCCTATTGTAACTCAGCAAATAAAATTAGAGGGATTTATGGTGATGCGTTGGCTGGATCGCTGGATGGAGGGAATCGAGAAGAATCTTAAGTGGATCCATGAAGGCAAATTGGTTTATCATGAGACTGTAACAGAGGGCTTTGATAAAATGTTTGATGCCTTTGTAGGTATTTTGAAAGGTCAAAATACTGGAAAAGCCATTGTAAAAGTTTGATACGATTACCAAATTTTCATTAATTTTTTTTTTTGTTTTGATTTTTTTTCAATAAAAATTTTTTGTTGACTTGAAATTTTTTTAAGGCCTTGATTAATTTCTTTTTTTTAAGATTGTAATGTATTTGAAGTTGAAGTCAAGAAAATAGATGAAAAAATTAATTTCGCATTGAAAGTTTGATTAGCAATTATTATTAAAAATTTTATATCATCACATTTAATCATAGACAATTAAATAATGAATCACATGGTCTCGGCCCCTTCCAAGTTATCTCTACTGTACATTCCCGAGAACTTGCATCTAGATAAATCATATCTAGCATTGCAGTATTATTTTATACAGCAATGGTAGTAGCGAAAAAATATGTTGTTGTCAAGTATTTTGAAGGAGAGCCAAAATCTACGGACTTAAAATTAATAAATGAAGAATTACCATCACTGAAAAATGGAGGTACTTTTTAATTTAAAAATTTTAAATTAAATTTTAAACAAAAATCTTTCTGTGGCAGAAATTTTGGTAGAAGCTGAATATTTATCAGTTGATCCTTACATGAGACTTTACATAAAACAAGTCCCATTGAACTCTACAATGATTGGAGCACAAATTGCGCTAATTGTTGAATCTAAAAATGCAAATTATCCAGTTGGGAAAAGAATCGTTGGACACTTAGGCTGGAGAACACATACAGTAATTAACATGAATGATTTTGATGAAGATAGTTTGTTGGAATTAAAGCCAGAATTACTACCGGACACTGGAGATTTACCGGTATCACTTGGCCTTGGAGTGCTAGGACTTATTGGGTAATTCACTGCAATAATTCTGTAAATAAAAAAATTATCTGATAGAGATTTCTTGGTTAAAAAACTAATTTATTAATTCAATACATAAACACTCTAAATATTTTGTTAGAGTTTGATTATGGTCCTTTTATTACTTTACACAAATTCTCCAGGAATACAGCATATTTTGGATTTACGGAAATTTGCCAGCCAAAGGCAGGAGAAACTTTAGTTGTGTCAGGAGCAGCAGGAGCTGTAGGATCTCATGTTGGGCAAATTGGAAAAATTTTAGGGATGAAAGTAATAGGAATCGCTGGCAGTGATGAAAAATGTAAATGGATTACCCGCGACTTGGGATTTGACCATGCGATTAATTACAAAACTCAAGACGTTGCGGCAGAGTTGAAAAAAGTTGCTCCCCAAGGAGTTGACTGTTACTTTGACAATGTAAGCAATTGTTATTACTATTTATGTTTTGTATTTAAATGAAGTTTGCTTGCAGCTTCTCGGTATTTAATTTAAAAAGTCAACTGTGTATTTAACTTATTCAGGTGGGTGGAGAAATATCGAGCGCAGTTATTTACCAAATGAATCCATATGGGCGAGTTTCAGTCTGTGGTTCTATCTCAGCATACAATGCTAATCCCGACGCTTTGCCCAAGTGTACTATCACTCAACCTGCTATGGTAATGCAGCAATTGAAAGTAGAAGGATTTCTCATGTTGCGCTGGAAAGATCGGTCAATGGAAGCATTTGAAAAAAATCTCCAATGGATCCGCGAAGGAAAACTTGTTTATCGAGAAACTGTAACAGAAGGTTTTGAAAATATGTTCAATGCGTTTTTACATATGCTCCGTGGGAGCAATATTGGCAAAGCCATTGTCAAAGTTTAGATAAAAATCATACCTGTATTTCTCTTGAAGAGAGCTTTTAAAATAAAATAAAATTAATCAGCAAATCATTTATCAATTACATCTGGTAATTCATTAAAAACATCTGCTAAGTCTTCTTTTGCAACCTTTACACTCGACACTTTGTCTTTGTCTTTCTCTTCCGCACAAGCTGTTTGGAAATCTTGTGGTATAAAAATTTTCCCGTTTGAACTGAACAAAACATCATCAACTGATAGATTTTTCTGCAGAGTTACCCACCTGACAGCAGTGTCTTTTTTTACACACCTTCTATAACAAATACAATGAATATGTTGCAATTTTTCATAAGTTATCCTCATGAATCCCAAATTAGCTAGTACATATCGCCAGGATTTCATTATTTTAGCGTTCGCATTGACGTGTTTAGAGTCTGGAGTTATTATTATCAGTAGTCCCGAGTCTTTCAGCAGCTCATAAGCCTTCTCGCAGCACCTAAACCTTTGCTCTGGGCAAGGAAAATATTCCAGCAGCAGAGAAAAGATGCACACGTCAAAAGATTTCTTTTCAAATTCTATCACACTTTTGTTATTATTACTTAAAAGTGTCTTATCTCCCAGAGTAACATTTAAAAAGTCACATTGAAACACTTGATCGCTTGCTGGAACTAGATCAATAGCAGTAACATCTAGGTTTTCATCATCAGCAAAAGGATTATAGCAGCTGCCTACATCTAACATTTTTATTTTCCTGTCACTGACTAATTCATTATTTTTTCTCGATGATTCTTCAGGTAAATCACTCAGGTCATCGAGATTTAATTTTTTTATAATATCTCTTTCACGTTCATAATATTTACTTTTACCTCCACCAAAGAAATATTCGTAACATCTATTTTTAATCCATCGGATTCGACAATTGCTTTTATCTGTCACTTGGTTGATGTTGTTGTTGATACTCCAATGATTCGTTGCTAGTTGCTGCATTGATACCGCATAGTTCTAATAATTAAAAAAATTTTTTATTATATATTTTTAATGATAAGATTTTTTTTATTATTTTTTTTTTATTTACACTTGTCATTTTTTTTTTTAGTTTTTAAATAAGGAATTTTAATGACACTCAAGTTGACAGACATAAAAAACATTCTTAGAATTTTACAGCAATTAAATCATTGTAAAAAAAATTTAATTAAATAATTTCACATGTGAAAATTAATAAAAATTACAAGTGAAAATTTTTAGAAGCATTTTGTTGTAATTGATTTGTTATAAAAAATTATAAAATTAACAGCTGACTGCTAACTTCAGTATTATGAATTTTATTATTGTAATTTCTTCACAATAATTTAATTGTTACAAAAATCTAAAAAATATGACAGATGTCTGCTAATTTGAGTATTATTATTTTTAAATAAAAATAACAAATAAAATTCTTAAATCTAACCTGTAAATCATCAGTTCTTGCAAGATGACGTTTCCAAGCTTCATTTGATCCGTACTTGCGATAATCTTCTCTCAAGCGATTATGTGTTTCTTTAATTAGTGCTGCTAATTGTTTATGTTCTTCACTCGCCATTTCAATAAATATTTAAATAAATATGTTACACATCTGCTTTAAATTTCTGCGAAAATTATTCTCCAATCCATCATACCGATAAAACAGCAATGTAACAAGTCGCAGAAAATGAAATTCAAATTTTCCCGCGGCTACTCTCAGCGATCTGACGCCAAAATCAGTAGACCAATTAATTTATTAGTTTAAAAATTATTAATTTATAAATTACTACAAAATAATCATTGAATAATTATTATTTTATTATTTAAATCACTTTTGATCTTTTTTTTCCTTCAAAAGCATAAAAAAAATTTTTTTAACAAACATGATGTTGTCAGATCATTTCCTTCAATCATCGTTCTTTCTCAAGTTTCTCTTCTTTTGCTGTGTCTCACACGCACGAGGTATATTTATTTATTTTCGTTTTATTTACTCTAATTAATTGAATATTAATTAGAAAAATTACTTTTATTATTAATTAAAAACAAATCGCTATAATTTTTCCATAAATATTTTTATTTAAAGAGAATAAATTGTGAAATAGAAAGTACTCCGGACATGTGTCAATGTTAACCTCAAAATCACTGTCGATATTTAACAATTATTTTATATTTTTAAATTAAAAAATTATTAAACAAACAATTTAATTTTTTTAAATTAACAAATTGCTTTTTAAATATCAAACAAATTTTTTTTATTGATAATAAATTTAAGAAAAAATTTTCTAACCTTAAAGTTATACCTTTATTTATTACAAATTAATTCTAGGTCGTCACCATGTCGTCGCATTTAAACTGGATGATCATCCGTAACAACAATGCTTTTCTTCTCAAGAAGAGAAACATCAGCAAACCCTTCTCAACGGTAAATTTTCTTATTTAACATCAAACTCTAATAATTATAAGGTTAGACAGTCGAATTATTAATTAATAATATTAATTCAATTTATTTAGGAGCCAAACAACTTGACAAACTTGAGCAGCTACCGCTACTCAGGTCTGGTCCACCGCAAAACCGTTGGAATTGTGGACACCCCAGACAAGAAGGGTTTCACGGTAGTTTACAAGAAGCCAAAGGCTGCCACCAAGCCAGCTAAAGCTACCATCAGACAGAGCATGAAAGCCGGAGCTCGTCGTTCTCTCTACAAGTTAAAGAACTTGTTGTCGTGCAACAAGTACCGTCGGGATCTTATTAAGGTTCGTAATTAAAATGTCACAGTTTAAGATCAGTTGTGTACGCATTTATTTAATTGGTTATTATATAATTACAGCCAGCTCTTCGTCGTGCAAGTGCTGTCCTCCGATCACAGAAACCACTCCCGGCTAAGAAGACCCGTGCTCCTAAAAAAGCTGATTGAACTTGCTAATTTTATTAATAAAATAATTGAAACTAATTTTCAACCACATATTCAAGGATAGTAAAACAAAAATAATTAATTTAATTATTAATTAATAATTAACACTATCTAGGTTTTATTAAAATATAAAATATTAAATTAGAACAAAAATATTTTTAGAAAATTGCATTTTTAGTTTTTCAAGTTTTTTACAAATAAAAATTTATTTTTATTTTTTTGTAATAATTTTTTCAAGAAAAAAAAGTTTTTAAATGTCGGCTAACTTAATTTTGATAATAAGAATTCATTTTAATTATTCTTGTTCTACTATTAAAAGTGTCTAATATATTTTTTTTATAGTACTAAGTATTTTAGTTTCCAAACTTTTAGTTATAAGTAAATTAATTGAATTTCAAGCGATTTATTTAGCAAATCAGGTAATTATTAATCTAATTAATCCGTCAATCAATTGCTATTTTACTCAACAATAATTTTTTTATTTACAGGACATTCATCCAATTTTGAAATCCAAAAAGTCTGGAGCTACTAATCCATATTTTGTCATGATTACTATTAATGGTAAATATCAAAAATATTAATTAAATTCCATTTAATAGACGTATATATTTTTATGATGAAACACTTAACCACCAAGATCTATGAATGCCGTGATTTTATTTTGTATTTGCTAACTGACGAATTAAAATCAAAATAAATTGGTTTATTGAATAAGGTACAAATTTACTAATAAGATAATTTTATTACAGATTCATTGAACTAAAAGATGCGACTAATCGGATGGCTATTTTATTTTGGTAAGTTAGAATTTTTGTTTTTAATTTTAATTAGAGTTCATTGCTTGTTTATGATGAAATACTTTACCACCAAGATCTATGAATGCCATGATTTTATTCTGTATTTGCTAACTGATTAATTAAAACCAAAGTTGATTAATTTCTTGAATTTAATTTTAGTTTTTCTAATGTAGAAATTTTGTTACAGATTTATTAAATTAGAGTAAAGGATGCCACTGATTGGATCATCTTATTTTGGTAAGTCAAAAATTTTTTTAATGAATAAATTAAATTTATTTAATTTATTAAATTATTTAATAAATTAAATTTATTACTCGTTTATAGTTACTATTGTCTAAAAAATGAAAGATGAAAAAAAATGATAAAAGTGAAAGTATTGATTATTTGGTTAAAGATTTACCAATTAAATTTTTAATACAGTTCACAGTTTAAGTCTAGATAATAATTCAGGATGAATAAGTCTTGTTAATGTCTCAATATTAGAATTGTAAATCATTTTTTTATTATTTTACTACCTATTAATATACCACGATAAACAACTGCCGAGATCTATAAACAATGTCTCATTAAATTTACTTATATATTCATAACGACGTATGACTGTATGTCGTGTATACTAAATAGACAAAATTATTTGTATGCAGATTATAATCGGTGACACGAAAGGCTAAATCATTAACTCATCTAATCTGACGGGATAAATCCTATACTACTATTTCAAAAAGTCTATTTCGCAATTGCAATAGTCATATCCAATTGTAAATCAATTTTCTTCGCAAATGGACGATAATGCCGTTTATAAGTGCAATAAATAATTTATCTATCGCATGATAATTATCAAAAAATCTAAATTTATTTTCATGTTCATAAATTAGAAAATCATTAATTATTTTTTCATTTTTTATTGTTGCAGATGCCAGTCAAAAATTTTTCTTTATTTTACTTGGATGATTAATTAGCTTCATCAATATTAATAATATAAGAAAATACGCCTACTTAAGTTTGTATTTCTTTGAAATATTTTATTTTTAATAAAAAAAAATCCATGAATATTATTACTGTGTTATATTTTTATTCTTATTAGAGCGCTCCTATTTACATATAAATCTAGAATTTCCCAACGGCGGAAAAACCCAAACGCCTGGAAATTTTGTGAATACTTTTCTTTATTATTTATTTCATAACTTACATTTTTATAAATATTTTTCTTCACGACTCAATATCAATTAAACTCTTATGCAACAAAAATTTTTCAATCATCCGATAGATTCCTTCAAATAAAAAAAACTAATTACCTTCAAGTTTTTAATTAAACAAAAATTATTTTATTGAAATTCAATTAACAATTATTGAAGCGTAACAAAAATACTTTTAACTAGTATAATTAGCTTTTAATGTAATTTTTTGAACAAATAAAATACAAATAAGAATTCACGGTCATTTGATTCTCGAGGTCGATGTTAAGAATCCTGACTGATTTGACTACAGAAACTTGTATACGAAGGTCATTTAATTCACGGTTCATTATTACTTTTTTTGTTATATTATTTATTAGCTTTTTAAAGAAATGTTTTTTTTATTTTACTTTTACGAAAACCAGTTGTCCTTCCTTACAATCTAATTTGAATTTTTTCACAATATAAAAAAGTTAACTCCTTTATTTCGACGTAATCCAGCTCAACCGATGCTGGAACACGTGTCTAATTTTATTAACTTTTTAACTGTAAAGACCATATCAAGTTTCGAGAATCATTCATTACTTATTTATATCACTGTCCATGATGATACCTTTTTTTGCAGTTTAATCGTTTACATAAAAACCTTCATATACAGGATCTAATAATTCACACAATACGTTCACGGACACTGTTTTTTTTTGTTATTCTAAATTTATACAATTTTATCTTGATCTTTACATTTAAATAAAAATTATTTTTTTTTTTTGACAAATTATAATTTTATGAAAAGTTATTAGATATTTTATGTACAGAAAACAAATTTTAAAAAATTCTACGTAAAATAATTACGACTATACAAAGTTCAAAAGTTCTTTTGTAGTAAGAGTTGCGGTGAGATGATTCATTCTCTATCTCTGGCATCGAAGTCTCTCGCACATACGTCAAGATCAAAGAAAAAAGTTATATGTACATTAGTTTTATCTGTAAAATAATAATTATAATTTTTTCTATATTATTATTGTTATTATTATTATTATTATTATTATTATTATTACTGCTATAAAAATAACAATAATTCTAGTTATAATAAAAAGAAATAAATTGTTTTAGACTGGGGAGAGCCAATTATCTGAAAATCTAAAACTATTATTATTATTATTATTATTATTATTATTATTATTATTATTATTATTATTATTATTATTATTATTATTATTATTATTATTAAAATAGTAATTCTAATTAAAATGAGAAGAAATAAATTGTTTTAGACTGGGGAGAGCCAATTACCTGAAAATCTAAAATTGTTGTTATTATTATTATTATTATTATTATTGTTATTATTATAAAAATAGTAATTCTAATCAAAATGAGAAGAAATAAATTGTAGTAGACTGGGGAGAGCCAATTACCTGAAAATCTAAAATTATTATTATTATTGTTATTATTATTATCATTATTGCTATAAAAATAATAATAATTAAAGTTACAATAAGAAGAAATAAAATTTAGTAAATAATAAAACTAAATTTTAATTTTAATATTTGAAATTATTAAAACAAAAAAAAAATCTCAAAACAAGTAAAAGCATTATAAAAAAATACTTAGAATTTTCGCAAGATGTATATAAATTTGTACATCATTAAAATATTCAAAGAAACGATACGTAACACGTAAATTGCATAATTTTTTTATTGATAATAAATTTAAGAAAAAATTTTCTAACCTTAAAGTTATACCTTTATTTATTACAAATTAATTCTAGGTCGTCACCATGTCGTCGCATTTAAACTGGATGATCATCCGTAACAACAATGCTTTTCTTCTCAAGAAGAGAAACATCAGCAAACCCTTCTCAACGGTAAATTTTCTTATTTAACATCAAACTCTAATAATTATAAGGTTAGACAGTCGAATTATTAATTAATAATATTAATTCAATTTATTTAGGAGCCAAACAACTTGACAAACTTGAGCAGCTACCGCTACTCAGGTCTGGTCCACCGCAAAACCGTTGGAATTGTGGACACCCCAGACAAGAAGGGTTTCACGGTAGTTTACAAGAAGCCAAAGGCTGCCACCAAGCCAGCTAAAGCTACCATCAGACAGAGCATGAAAGCCGGAGCTCGTCGTTCTCTCTACAAGTTAAAGAACTTGTTGTCGTGCAACAAGTACCGTCGGGATCTTATTAAGGTTCGTAATTAAAATGTCACAGTTTAAGATCAGTTGTGTACGCATTTATTTAATTGGTTATTATATAATTACAGCCAGCTCTTCGTCGTGCAAGTGCTGTCCTCCGATCACAGAAACCACTCCCGGCTAAGAAGACCCGTGCTCCTAAAAAAGCTGATTGAACTTGCTAATTTTATTAATAAAATAATTGAAACTAATTTTCAACCACATATTCAAGGATAGTAAAACAAAAATAATTAATTTAATTATTAATTAATAATTAACACTATCTAGGTTTTATTAAAATATAAAATATTAAATTAGAACAAAAATATTTTTAGAAAATTGCATTTTTAGTTTTTCAAGTTTTTTACAAATAAAAATTTATTTTTATTTTTTTGTAATAATTTTTTCAAGAAAAAAAAGTTTTTAAATGTCGGCTAACTTAATTTTGATAATAAGAATTCATTTTAATTATTCTTGTTCTACTATTAAAAGTGTCTAATATATTTTTTTTATAGTACTAAGTATTTTAGTTTCCAAACTTTTAGTTATAAGTAAATTAATTGAATTTCAAGCGATTTATTTAGCAAATCAGGTAATTATTAATCTAATTAATCCGTCAATCAATTGCTATTTTACTCAACAATAATTTTTTTATTTACAGGACATTCATCCAATTTTGAAATCCAAAAAGTCTGGAGCTACTAATCCATATTTTGTCATGATTACTATTAATGGTAAATATCAAAAATATTAATTAAATTCCATTTAATAGACGTATATATTTTTATGATGAAACACTTAACCACCAAGATCTATGAATGCCGTGATTTTATTTTGTATTTGCTAACTGACGAATTAAAATCAAAATAAATTGGTTTATTGAATAAGGTACAAATTTACTAATAAGATAATTTTATTACAGATTCATTGAACTAAAAGATGCGACTAATCGGATGGCTATTTTATTTTGGTAAGTTAGAATTTTTGTTTTTAATTTTAATTAGAGTTCATTGCTTGTTTATGATGAAATACTTTACCACCAAGATCTATGAATGCCATGATTTTATTTTGTATTTGCTAACTGACTAATTAAAACCAAAATTAATTGGTTTATTGAATAAGGTACAAATTTACTAATAAGATAATTTTATTACAGATTCATTGAACTAAAAGATGCGACTAATCGGATGGCTATTTTATTTTGGTAAGTTAGAATTTTTGTTTTTAATTTTAATTAGAGTTCATTGCTTGTTTATGATGAAATACTTTACCACCAAGATCTATGAATGCCATGATTTTATTTTGTATTTGCTAACTGACGAATTAAAATCAAAATAAATTGGTTTATTGAATAAGGTACAAATTTACTAATAAGATAATTTTATTACAGATTCATTGAACTAAAAGATGCGACTAATCGGATGGCTATTTTATTTTGGTAAGTTAGAATTTTTGTTTTTAATTTTAATTAGAGTTCATTGCTTGTTTATGATGAAATACTTTACCACCAAGATCTATGAATGCCATGATTTTATTTTGTATTTGCTAACTGACGAATTAAAATCAAAATAAATTGGTTTATTGAATAAGGTACAAATTTACTAATAAGATAATTTTATTACAGATTCATTGAACTAAAAGATGCGACTAATCGGATGGCTATTTTATTTTGGTAAGTTAGAATTTTTGTTTTTAATTTTAATTAGAGTTCATTGCTTGTTTATGATGAAATACTTTACCACCAAGATCTATGAATGCCATGATTTTATTTTGTATTTGCTAACTGACGAATTAAAATCAAAATAAATTGGTTTATTGAATAAGGTACAAATTTACTAATAAGATAATTTTATTACAGATTCATTGAACTAAAAGATGCGACTAATCGGATGGCTATTTTATTTTGGTAAGTTAGAATTTTTGTTTTTAATTTTAATTAGAGTTCATTGCTTGTTTATGATGAAATACTTTACCACCAAGATCTATGAATGCCATGATTTTATTTTGTATTTGCTAACTGACGAATTAAAATCAAAATAAATTGGTTTATTGAATAAGGTACAAATTTACTAATAAGATAATTTTATTACAGATTCATTGAACTAAAAGATGCGACTAATCGGATGGCTATTTTATTTTGGTAAGTTAGAATTTTTGTTTTTAATTTTAATTAGAGTTCATTGCTTGTTTATGATGAAATACTTTACCACCAAGATCTATGAATGCCATGATTTTATTTTGTATTTGCTAACTGACGAATTAAAATCAAAATAAATTGGTTTATTGAATAAGGTACAAATTTACTAATAAGATAATTTTATTACAGATTCATTGAACTAAAAGATGCGACTAATCGGATGGCTATTTTATTTTGGTAAGTTAGAATTTTTGTTTTTAATTTTAATTAGAGTTCATTGCTTGTTTATGATGAAATACTTTACCACCAAGATCTATGAATGCCATGATTTTATTTTGTATTTGCTAACTGACGAATTAAAATCAAAATAAATTGGTTTATTGAATAAGGTACAAATTTACTAATAAGATAATTTTATTACAGATTCATTGAACTAAAAGATGCGACTAATCGGATGGCTATTTTATTTTGGTAAGTTAGAATTTTTGTTTTTAATTTTAATTAGAGTTCATTGCTTGTTTATGATGAAATACTTTACCACCAAGATCTATGAATGCCATGATTTTATTTTGTATTTGCTAACTGACGAATTAAAATCAAAATAAATTGGTTTATTGAATAAGGTACAAATTTACTAATAAGATAATTTTATTACAGATTCATTGAACTAAAAGATGCGACTAATCGGATGGCTATTTTATTTTGGTAAGTTAGAATTTTTGTTTTTAATTTTAATTAGAGTTCATTGCTTGTTTATGATGAAATACTTTACCACCAAGATCTATGAATGCCATGATTTTATTTTGTATTTGCTAACTGACGAATTAAAATCAAAATAAATTGGTTTATTGAATAAGGTACAAATTTACTAATAAGATAATTTTATTACAGATTCATTGAACTAAAAGATGCGACTAATCGGATGGCTATTTTATTTTGGTAAGTTAGAATTTTTGTTTTTAATTTTAATTAGAGTTCATTGCTTGTTTATGATGAAATACTTTACCACCAAGATCTATGAATGCCATGATTTTATTTTGTATTTGCTAACTGACGAATTAAAATCAAAATAAATTGGTTTATTGAATAAGGTACAAATTTACTAATAAGATAATTTTATTACAGATTCATTGAACTAAAAGATGCGACTAATCGGATGGCTATTTTATTTTGGTAAGTTAGAATTTTTGTTTTTAATTTTAATTAGAGTTCATTGCTTGTTTATGATGAAATACTTTACCACCAAGATCTATGAATGCCATGATTTTATTTTGTATTTGCTAACTGACGAATTAAAATCAAAATAAATTGGTTTATTGAATAAGGTACAAATTTACTAATAAGATAATTTTATTACAGATTCATTGAACTAAAAGATGCGACTAATCGGATGGCTATTTTATTTTGGTAAGTTAGAATTTTTGTTTTTAATTTTAATTAGAGTTCATTGCTTGTTTATGATGAAATACTTTACCACCAAGATCTATGAATGCCATGATTTTATTTTGTATTTGCTAACTGACGAATTAAAATCAAAATAAATTGGTTTATTGAATAAGGTACAAATTTACTAATAAGATAATTTTATTACAGATTCATTGAACTAAAAGATGCGACTAATCGGATGGCTATTTTATTTTGGTAAGTTAGAATTTTTGTTTTTAATTTTAATTAGAGTTCATTGCTTGTTTATGATGAAATACTTTACCACCAAGATCTATGAATGCCATGATTTTATTTTGTATTTGCTAACTGACGAATTAAAATCAAAATAAATTGGTTTATTGAATAAGGTACAAATTTACTAATAAGATAATTTTATTACAGATTCATTGAACTAAAAGATGCGACTAATCGGATGGCTATTTTATTTTGGTAAGTTAGAATTTTTGTTTTTAATTTTAATTAGAGTTCATTGCTTGTTTATGATGAAATACTTTACCACCAAGATCTATGAATGCCATGATTTTATTTTGTATTTGCTAACTGACGAATTAAAATCAAAATAAATTGGTTTATTGAATAAGGTACAAATTTACTAATAAGATAATTTTATTACAGATTCATTGAACTAAAAGATGCGACTAATCGGATGGCTATTTTATTTTGGTAAGTTAGAATTTTTGTTTTTAATTTTAATTAGAGTTCATTGCTTGTTTATGATGAAATACTTTACCACCAAGATCTATGAATGCCATGATTTTATTTTGTATTTGCTAACTGACGAATTAAAATCAAAATAAATTGGTTTATTGAATAAGGTACAAATTTACTAATAAGATAATTTTATTACAGATTCATTGAACTAAAAGATGCGACTAATCGGATGGCTATTTTATTTTGGTAAGTTAGAATTTTTGTTTTTAATTTTAATTAGAGTTCATTGCTTGTTTATGATGAAATACTTTACCACCAAGATCTATGAATGCCATGATTTTATTTAATTTTTTGAACAAATAAAATACAAATAAGAATTCACGGTCATTTGATTCTCGAGGTCGATGTTAAGAATCCTGACTGATTTGACTACAGAAACTTGTATACGAAGGTCATTTAATTCACGGTTCATTATTACTTTTTTTGTTATATTATTTATTAGCTTTTTAAAGAAATGTTTTTTTTATTTTACTTTTACGAAAACCAGTTGTCCTTCCTTACAATCTAATTTGAATTTTTTCACAATATAAAAAAGTTAACTCCTTTATTTCGACGTAATCCAGCTCAACCGATGCTGGAACACGTGTCTAATTTTATTAACTTTTTAACTGTAAAGACCATATCAAGTTTCGAGAATCATTCATTACTTATTTATATCACTGTCCATGATGATACCTTTTTTTGCAGTTTAATCGTTTACATAAAAACCTTCATATACAGGATCTAATAATTCACACAATACGTTCACGGACACTGTTTTTTTTTGTTATTCTAAATTTATACAATTTTATCTTGATCTTTACATTTAAATAAAAATTATTTTTTTTTTTTGACAAATTATAATTTTATGAAAAGTTATTAGATATTTTATGTACAGAAAACAAATTTTAAAAAATTCTACGTAAAATAATTACGACTATACAAAGTTCAAAAGTTCTTTTGTAGTAAGAGTTGCGGTGAGATGATTCATTCTCTATCTCTGGCATCGAAGTCTCTCGCACATACGTCAAGATCAAAGAAAAAAGTTATATGTACATTAGTTTTATCTGTAAAATAATAATTATAATTTTTTCTATATTATTATTGTTATTATTATTATTATTATTATTATTATTATTATTATTATTATTACTGCTATAAAAATAACAATAATTCTAGTTATAATAAAAAGAAATAAATTGTTTTAGACTGGGGAGAGCCAATTACCTGAAAATCTAAAATTGTTGTTATTATTATTATTATTATTATTATTGTTATTATTATAAAAATAGTAATTCTAATCAAAATGAGAAGAAATAAATTGTAGTAGACTGGGGAGAGCCAATTACCTGAAAATCTAAAATTTTATTTATTTATTTAAAACTTCAAGTACAAAATGATACCGATTAAAATTGATTATAAACTACTGTACTTAATAGTTACATATGAAAATTGAGTTAGCCGACATTTAAAAATTTTTATTATTTATTTTATTGAAAAATTATTTTTAAAAAAATTAAAAGAAAAAATTTTACATGTAGAAAATTTTAAAAATTACACATGCAATTTTTTAGAAATATTTTTTTTTTCTAATTTAATTATTAAAAAAAAAAAATCAAAAAATTGGTAATAATCCACATCAGTAATATTTTTAATAATAATAAAGTTAGCCGACGTTTTTAATTTATTAAATTAGAACTAAAAAATTGCACTTATTGTTTTTCAAGTTTTTTTACAAATGAAAATTTTTTTTTACTTTTTTTTGCAATAATTCTTTCAATAAAAAAAATATTTTTAAAATTGATTTTCATTATTTTTTCAGAGAAGAGAATTATGGGATCAATTAGCTGTCAAATACGACCCCAAGGACGAATACCGTCAAAAATACTTAGATCAAGCTAAAGCAAAAGGAATTGATGTTTAAATTTGATTAAAAATTAATAAATAAAATTCATCATTATTCGTCAATCTCGACGGGATTAATAATATTATTATAAAATTATTATTGTATACAATTATTTAGTTGCTATTACGTGATTATCATGTACTTATTGTTTGTTGAAGTGTATTAAAAAAATTACTTGTTGAAAACATTGTTTTTTTTTTTTTAATAATTTTTAAGTTTTTATTTTTCAAGTTAATTTTATTTATAATTAAATTAAGAAACAAATTGATAAAACTGGTAAATAAAATTTAATTAAGACAAGTGATAAATTTATATATCAGCTTATATCATGCCACGCAATTGGAATACTAATTATTTTTTTTTATTTCATAAAAAAATCACTTATAAAAGCAAAAAATTTATTGATTAAATTAAATTGCCGAGAATAAAAATTTTATTTGAATTTACAGTTACTCATTATTTATTTTTTTAAGAAATTATTTATATTTACTTGTTGACAACTAGCAAGTGAACTGTCACCTGTTGATTCTACTCCTTGTATTACTGTACGGGTGTTGTTATTATTATTGTTGGTTTGGTGACGTCGACATTGATCTGTTGCTTGAGATTTACCATAAAATCAGAGCAGTAAGCAATAATGGCGGTAGAGTTATTATCTGGAAAAGTATTTCTCTTAATAACTGGAGCAAGTAAAGGAATCGGACGTCAAATCGCAATAACGTTTTCTGAATTATTGGATAAAGATTCAAAGTTGTTATTATTAGCGCGTGATGAAAATGGATTGAAGGAAACAGCCGGTAAAATACGTAATCACGTACAAGTTGATTACGTTAGTGTTGATTTATCTGTAGCACCAGCGGATCGTTTGACTGGTAAGAGTTAATTATTTAATCATGCAATAAAACTGTTTTACATTAATGAAAATAAATTTAGCAGATATTTAATAATTTTTTTAACAAATAAATTATGGCAAAAAAAATGGACATTGAGAAATTTACAAAAATTAAAAATCCAATTTTTTAAAAATCATCTTTTGGATCTAATTTTTTTGTTAAATAAAATTTAAAAATTCTCTAATGACTGCTAACTTTAATGTCATTTTACATTAAATAAAAATTAAGTTAGCTGACACTCAACATAATAAGTTACTCATTGACTTGCAGATATTATCAACACACATGCTAATCCTGGTGAATATGATCGAGCTGTAGTTGTCCACAATGTTGGATCTATTGGTGATCTGTCAAAATTTACTGATGCCATGAATGACTTTGATGTCTGGAGGAAATATTATGATTTAAACGTTTTTTCACCAGCTGTTTTAAACTCCGTGTTCATGAAAATATTCAATCAAAATGTTAAAGCTAAGAAATTGGTTATCAATATAACTTCACTGTGTGGAATAAAACCTTTCAAGTCCATGGGATATTATTGTTCTGGAAAAGCTGGACGGGAAATGTATTTCAAAGTAATTAATATTATTTATTGTATTTTTATTTTAAAATTAAGTAGTTCCTAAAATAAAGTAGCTTAAAATTTTTTTTTTAAATTCGCATTTAGTATTATTTAAAATTTCTACATGCGAAATTTAATTGTTATATGTCTGCTAAATTCAGTATTGTTTTAAATATTTAAATTTATTCCATAATTTTTAAACTAAACACTTTTTTTTGTTCATTTTTATTTATAATTAACAAATGATAAATTTTTATTATTTTATAGGTGTTTGCTGAAGAATTTCCTGAAGTAAATGTTTTAAATTACTCACCAGGTCCAGTCGAAACTGATATGCTGAGAACGATAGCAGAAACATCAGCTGATGATGATACAAGAAAAAGTATGAGTGATACTCGTAGAGAAAGAAAACAATTAACAACCGATCAAACAGTTAATCGTCTTGTTGGAGTACTGAAAGATCAAAAGTACAAGTCCGGCGATCATGTTGACTATTTTGATGAAGTTTAAATGAATTAGAACATTTATTTTTTCATTAATCATATATATTACAGTTTATCTGTAAAATGATATTGGATCAAGTAAAATGTTGGTTTTAAATTATTAGTTGAAACAAATTATGACAATAAATAGATAATTAAAGTAAAATACGCTAAAGTTGATAGAAGAAATACAGGTGACGGATATATTTCGTTATCTACATAAAAATATTAATTGGGAGGCTTTCTACTTATAATATTGTTTATAAACATATGTTATTAAAGAAAATATACTTAATATAAATAAATACCTGAAGAAATTAATAACAATATTTTTTTTATAACATTGAAAGTTTTTATTATCCTCCACATACATTTCCAAAGTTTCATTTATTAATATTAATCTTTAGCTGAGATTATTTGAATTTTGAATTTTACCGCGTCTTCTACAAATAGTTGCTTACCATTGTACCCACCAGAGTGCGCTGAGAACAGTGTAGTTTTTTAGCTTAGACATTTTTTCTCCTGTTTGCTGGTTACAATTTACAATAATCGATTTGGAGCAGCCTTTACCAAAAGAATACCATGTCAGATCAGTAAGTTATTTTTATTTCTTTAATTATTTATATAAAAAACTCTAATTATTATTAATTACTTAACCTTTGCAATAAAATTATCAACTTGTTGTAAGTTTTAATATTAAAAAATCTTTAAAAGTAGGTCAAGTTGTAATTATAAGCTATAATAATTGACAGGTTAGAAAAGTAGCATTTGACAATGATTATATATTGTGCATTGTTTGCCCATCTGTTTAATTATAATTAAAAAAAAATAACAAAACACGTTTATTTGTGTGCGCAGAGATGATACGTTGCTGGATGAAGATCTTGGAGATGAAGAGTACGACCTTGGAAACGACGAAGAAGAGGCACTACTTGCTGATGACTATGAAGTTGATAGGGTGAGCTAGCTATTTAAACTGTCCTTATTGTTTAAGGATACAGTTGTTAAATCTTTCTTAGAAGAAAAAAAATAGTTTGTTGATAATGAAATCAATAATTACCTTTTTAGCTCAAAGGCTCAATTAGAGTGAGCTGAGATAAGAAAAAAAAAAAAACATTTTGTCATCCTCTATTAATTAATTTTTTTTATCTCGCTGTTTTTAGTGACACCCACAAATTTTTTCTCACAGATTTGTGATTTATTTATTTATTTGTATGTATTGTCAATATAATTATACATTTGTGTGTCTCAATTTAGACATACTTTGCAAATTTAACAATGACATGAATGAATGTGTTTCAACTGTTTGAGAATTATTTTATTTAGATCAATAATGAGTCATTTTTTATTTTTTTTTTTCCAACACAAAAAAAAAAAAAAAAAAGAAAAAAAAAAAATTATAAAACGAGTAATTGAATAATTTGTATTGATGAGAGCGAATGTTTTCGGCATAAAATTTAAACTCGTAAACGTGAAAGATAATGAGAAATTTTTTTTAAGGCAAGCAATTAGTCATTTTCATTAAAGCCAAGGGAAAGTATTAAAAATTGAAAATCATACGATAAATATAAATATCTAGCCGATGTATTTTTATTTTTCTTTTCTTAAATTTTGAAAAAAAAAAAAGAAATGAATGTATCAATTGTATTGTTAAAAATTGTTTTCCATACTTGATAAATTTGTGATGTAAAATATTTTTACATAAGCATTCCCAGCTTTTGAATCGATTTGATAGCTATTATTTATTATTATTAATTTACCATCAATTAATTATATCGCTAATTGAATGAAATCCTATAAGCAACAGATAGAAATTATAAGCAAAAAAAATTAGCTTATAAAAACATTAATTCAAATAATATTAAATACTAGATTTAAAAAAATTTTTAAGAAATTGAGTATATTACTCCATACTCATTACATAGAAATAATATAACACAACACGGTAAAATCAATCAATGTAAATAAAAAATTGATTCTCTGTTATAGAGTATGTAAAACACGCGCGCGTCTCTTTTTTTTTAAAAATGTATGTAATTAATGTAAAACTTGCGTATTTTTGGATGCAGTAGCATAAAGTATTTTTAAAAGTAAATTTTAATTTTTTAGAATTTATTTTTTTCAATATTGTTTAATAAAATTTCATCTTAATTTAGTGTTTTATAAATAGTAAAAAAAAAAATCTTTTTAATAAATACTTTATGCCACTAAAGAAAAATATAAAAATAATTCGCTGTATCTTTTATCAACACCCTGTAATTATAACGATGAATGATTTATCGGAAAAAAAAAAACCAAGAACAAGAAAAAAGAAAAAAAAAAAACCCAAGAAAAGCTTTTAGCTCGAAAATGCGCTTAAAAAAAAAAGTCAGCCACGATGCACATAAATTGTATCACTCAAAAGTCTCACTTTTTCCTTCTCTCCTTGTCACGAAACATTAATTTTTCAACAACTTCACTTATTATATCACAAAAAAAAAAAAAAAAAAAAAAAAAAAATGTCATAAAAGCTCATAGAAATAATACCGTCCTCTAATAATGTCTATCAGTCTTATACTTTTAAATCTTAAATATATTTGTTTATAATTACACTATTTCGCAATATCACAATTTTATACTTAAAATTAATTATTTAAAATAAGTAATAATCATAATATAATTATTATATGAATAATAATAATGACAATAATTATTAAATAATAATAGTACTAGAATAAAATATAAAAAAAATTACAAAGTCTAAAAAAATAGGCATAAAATTCATAAAAAATATTTGGCAATTTAATTCTCGAGCAGCAGAATAACTATAAAGGAGAAGAGGAAACAGATGATGTACTGGACTTAGGAGTCACGGATGCTCTCGACGATTTAGAGGGCGAAGACGAAAATGTTGAGTATAGAAATGAGACTGATAGTCATAATCAAAGTCATTGTTATAATCCTGATAATGGTACATACTACGAGCAAGAGGAGCACGTTAATTACATTGAAGAGCCGATTCACGATCAGAGTATGCAGCAAAATCCATCTCAAGTACCGATGGGCGATCTTCGAGAAAAATTACTCAAGAACAATGTTAGTAATCTGCGTGTCGCCGGTAATGGAGGTGTACCCGGTGTGGAGGAGGATGAGTGTGAAGAGGCAAGAGAACGAAGAAATCGGTTTCAGCCCGAACGGACTATTATACCACCGAAGATGAATCATAACATACCGGATACTTTAGAGAATGTCGTCACGATGGAGCATTCTAGGCCGCCGGCTTATCGCGGTCGTGGACGGGGTCGTGGAATCAGAGGGATGCGTGGAGGAAGATTTCCTCCAGTAAATTATAATCCAAGGTATTTTTTTTTCTCATTTATTTAAGAGGTTATTCTGGTCTAGAAGTATAAAATTTCAGGTAATTTTTGAAGTGCCGTAAAAAAAATGCTAATAAATATTCTTCCATTTTTTTAGCTGCTAATTTTTTGAATTTCCAACTTTTTTTATTTTTTTTACATTCTTATACCGTTAATAAATAACTCATAAAAAATGAATGGTAAAAATATTGATTGTCTTTTTTTTACGGCACTTCAAAAATTACCTGAAATTTCATGCTTCTAGACCAGAATACTCCCTTAATTTTCGGTTTTATATTTTTAATATTCTTACTAATGTGTATTTTATATTATTTTTGTAGATTTAGTACTCGAGGTCCAATGTATGAGGACCAAAATCCACAATTCAGGCCACCGATAATTGAAAACAGACCTCCATTGTATCAAAATGGACCTCCGATGATGAATCCTCCGATGATGAACCCCCAAATGTATCATCCAGGTCATCAACAACAGCCCCCAGCAGCACCACCACCGCGATTTCCGCAGTACCCACAAAATCATCCTCCACATATCGGGCCACCAGCTGGTCAGCACTTTTCCGAACCAGCTGGAATCCGACCAGCATTTAATCAATTCCAAGGAATGCCACCGGGGCCGAGAATCCCAGGACCGAGAATGGATTATCATCCAAGACCACCTGGACCACGTTTCAACGGACCACCTAATCAGCAGTTACCTTACATGGCCCAGCCACCTCATTATCCAGGGCCACGACCACCTTTGGAAGGTCCGCCTATGCATCATCACGAGCAGATGCCACCAGCTAATCATCCAGGAATTCATCAACAACGTCCGATGGGACCACCGATGCATCCAGGACATCCGATGCACCCACAGGATCGTCCTAATGGAATGATGCAGCCTAATTTCCCTCGACCACCAGGTCCTCCTCATGGTCCACCGATTCAGCATCATCCAGGTGTCCAGCCCAGTGGACAGAACTTTGAAAATCGTCCACCGATTCAAGAACCACCATTCGACGGAAGAAATGTTTACGAGCCAAAACCAGGCTTTAATAATCCACAAGGTGTTAATCAATATAATGCTGGTCCTGGTCCCGGTCCTGGTCCTGCTGGACAACCGCCTACGCTACCGGTTTTACCCAATGTGCCTCTTCCACAAGGTCATAAGATTCTTATTAATCCTCATTTTCGAGGCAATCCACAACCACCTCTTGATGGTAATTATTTTATTTATTTTTTATATTTTTTTTTTTTTAACAATAAGAACTAAAAAAATATTTTTTTTTTAGCAATAAGAACTTGGGATAATTCGCAATCTCAAGCATCCAGTGATTCATTTAGACAGCCATCAAATTCTACGTACCAGGATTCTTATAATCAGGGAGCTCAAGATTATAAAAAAAATTACTCACAAACTAAAAGTGATGTAAGTAAATTACATTACAATTATTATTCAATTTTTTAATACAAATATGTTCTAAAAATTAAATTTTTTCTCAGGATCCCTATGCATATTTTTCGGATGTTTGGCAAGAAAATAAATCATCCAAAACAAAAAGTCTTAGTCCATTAAAATCTCTTAGTGAAAGTAATTACTCAAGAGATAGTAATTATAGAGATTATGACAATAAATATAAATCTGATAGCCGTGATAAATACAATGAGGTATAGTAGTTTATTACTATTTAAAAATTGAACAATTATTTAATTAATATTACGAATAAAATTATAAAAACATTTAATTTTATTTTAGGATTCAAGATATCGAGAACGTACTCCACCGCGTTCAAGAGAATATTCTCCAAAGCCTCGATCTCATAATTCCGATTCATACAACGATCATTCACGCAAGCCAATTGACTCTAGTCGAACACAAAGCCGGATGCTTCACAAACGGAGTCCTGATCTCAGTGACAAGCCTAGCCGAGAAATAAGTCCTAAGAGATTTAAAACAGCAAGAAATACAGGAGACAATGAGTCAAGCAACTCTGAAAAAAACTCACGGGTACTTTTTTCTTTCATTTTTTTATGATAATGATACTTGTAAGTCATAGTGTAATAATAAAAATATATGGTTGGGATTTAAATGTTAAGGAAGAAGATTTGGATCCGGAAATGCGAGAGTATCGTCAAAAAATGGAAGAGCAAAAACGATTGAGGGAAAAATTACTTCAGGAAAAAGAGAATAGACGAAAAAAAGCAGCTATGGATAAAATAGATGAAACCAAAGATCAACAAACTGCTGGTAAAAATTTATTTACATATTTATTTACTCCTTTATTTATTCTGTGCAATAATTTCTTATCTTTATATTTTTTAAGTTCATGCATAATAATGATGCTATCTAATTATTTAATCATTTAATCTTGTAATAAAAATCTTATGGCGTTTATTCTGTTTGAAATAAATGAATAAATTTATTTGTTTATTTATTTATTATTGATTTTGGGAAAAAAAAATAATTTATTATTAAAATTACAGATAATGTACAAGAAAGCAAATCAGCAACTGCTCCAGTAATAAAAAAAGAAAGTGTCACTGAAAATCCAGCTCAGTCGGCAGTGAAAAGAATTCGCACTACAGCTGGAAATACTCAAGTGATAGAGGTATAACATTAACTACTAATTTAGTAGAAATTGGAACTTTAAAAAATTATTTTACGTAATAACAACAATAAAAATATTGAAGTGATTTTTATTGTGTATTCTTGTAACTTGATCATGTAGGCAATTACCGCTTATTAAATACATGAGTTTATTATTTTCATAACTCATTACATGGATTTTATTGTATAATTTTTTTTTTTCATATTTCGTAATAAATATTTGTGATTTTAATTATTTTATGTTTATTTTTTTTGTTTCCTTTTTTTATGAAAAATAATTTTGGAATGATCTGGGAGAAAAATCGTGCGATAAAATAAAAAATAATTGGTGATTGTTGTAGGGCGGAGATAAAACTAACGTTCGGATCATTAGAACAGTTCAAGCAACAGATAAAAATCCGTCTGCCAATCAAACTGATAACGAGACAACTGGAACTACGGATGCGCAAAAAAAAGTTTTGATACAGACAAATACTAGACGGGTTGTACTTCGAAAGCCGACGGCAAATGCACAAAGAGTTGTAGTAGCGATGCAGAAAACTAATTCCGCTGTTCCAAAAGCAGGAACTGCGCCGCTAAAAACTGTTCCAGTAAAAAAAACTGTTTCTTTGCAAAAATCTGTCTCAAATCCAGCGCAATCAACTCAAAAATCTGTTGCAACTATTGAAAAGCCTACAACACCGCCGCAAAAAGTTGTTGATAAGCCAACGGCTGTTGCTAAAAAATCTATTGCCAGTAATCAGAAGACAGTTGTCAAAGACGCTGTCAGCAGTGTTAGGAAAGTTATTGTTAGCCCAGCTACAACAAACGCTAAAAAAATAACAGCTGGTTCACAAAATAATCAGAGAATAGTACTTCAACCAAATTCAATAAAACCCACAACAGTTATGATTGAAAATTTAGCTGCTAGTACTACTGAAGCACAAATCCGGCGTATGTGCCAAGGAATTGGAACTCTTGAAGTAAGATTTTGTTTCAATAAAATATTTTTAATTAAAATTAAAATTTTATAAAATAATAGTTCACAGTTTGATAGAAATATTTATTTCAGAGTAATTAATAATTGATATTTGGACTTGTTTTATTATTTATTTCTTGAATATTTATTTATTTATAAATTTCAATATCAATTAATTAAATAACAATAAAGTTAGCGACTTTTTTAATTTTTTAATTATTTTTAATTTATTAAATTAGAAATAAAAAATATTTTTAAAAAATTGCACGTCGTGATAATTTAAATAAATATTTCTATCAAACTGAGAAATATTATTTCATTTATTAATTATGGATATGAAAATACAATATAAATAAAATTTTATGTTAATAAATTAATGAATTTATTAAATAATTTTATTTTGCAGAAAATATCCATGGGCGATGGCACTGCGACGATAGTATTTAAAACACATTCAGCCGCGATGGTATTCCACAAAAAATATCAGCGCAAAATGATTGACTTGTCTATGATTAACGTTAGGTTGATTTCTAAAACCACTGCTGCTAATAAATTAATCAAGAATGCAGTTAAAAAATAGCAATAATTTTAAAATATTAAAATAATCAATAACAATTATCATATAAATATTTTATGTATTTATTATTTCACTTTTCATCATCACATACGAATAACATTTACAAACTTTATTTACTTTTAATTAATTAAGAAGTCTTAAATATTTTCAATTTAAATCGTCGCATGCAATTTCTCTAATATGAAAAATAAAATTCAAAATATATATATATATATATATATATATATTATTAAATGTTTGTACATATAATGGATTTGAAATTACAATTACTTGTGTATATATAATGTAAAAATAATTTTCAATTATAATATGATAAAAAAATTAGTTGTTGTAATTTGTTTATTTTATACAAGTGATAAAATAATAATAAAGTTAGCCGACGTTTTTAATTTATTAAATTACAACTAAAAAATATTTTTAAAAAATTACAATTATAGTTTTTCAAGTTTTTTACAAGTGAAAAATTTTTTTTAATTGTTTAATTGAAATTTCTTCAATAAAAAATTTCGAAATTTCAGCTAACTTTATTTTTATTTTTTTAAATAAATTATTAATCGATTTTTTTATTTTAAAAGTAGTTTTTTAAATGAAACAGTATTCAGTAGATTTCTGAAAAATTAAAAATTATTAAAACAAGTAAACTTTAATAAAAAAAATATTTTAAAAAATTCGCGCTTAAAATTTTTTAAAATTTCAATAAGTGGAATTTTTTTATTTAATTTTTTTTCATGGTAATTTAATCGTTATAAAAATTTTAAAAAGTTCCAACTGTATATTAATTTCAGAGTCGTTTTTTCTCTAGTTAAATTTTTATTCTTTGAACACGAAAATCCACGATCATTTCCTATTTTTAGTGTCATCTATACTTTACACAATTTAAATAAACGCGCACATTTTTTAGACCAACAAGATGGTAGTTTCCTTTGTAGAAATACATGAGTATTGTGATTTGTGGTGAACTATAAGACTCAACGGCTTTGACTTCTATAAAATAATTTATAGAACAAAATACTTTTATAAAATTTATAAATAAAAAGTATTTGAAAATGTCTTCAGCAAAGGTCGATTGGGGAGCAGTTACTCAAGAGCAAGACCAATTACAAGCGAATGTAAGTAAAAATAACAAAAGAATATTGTATCCGGCTTTATCTCACATATTTATTTTATATATTAATATATACCAAGTCTATCATACATATATTACATACTTGTTATGTTGTTTTTCAACGCGGGTCATATTTCACTTGTCTAAGTTTCTTATTTTCTTTTGTTTGCTCGCTCGCAACAGCCTCGATAATTCTGAGAAAATTATTTAGACGCATAACATAACCCTTAGCGTCGCTGGAATTTCAGTTACATATTATTTAATTGTTAATTAAAATATTGTAGTGTTTAATTAATAATAATTAAACATGGTGTTCAATGATTTAGAGGTAAATTGAATATTAATAAATAAATGTCACTGTACTAATTAATTTCTTTTTGCAGGTTAAAAACCTGAGCTTGAATTCAGAAACTAAACAGGCAGAATCCAAGGATAAGGACAAAGATGATGGTGCGGATGGCCCCATGTCACCAGCAGAAAAATCACTTCTGCAAAAAATTATTCACAAAGGTCTTGTTGAATCGACCAAGGACCTGGAGATCCAACGCAAGGATCCCTCGTCGCCGTTGTTCAGCGTCAAATCTTTTGAACTTTTACATTTGTATGTTTTAATTATTTATTTATAACAATTTAGTAATTATTTACAATCCAATAAAAATTTTTTTAAATTTATTTAGAAAGCCAGAACTTTTGAAAGGTGTATACGCAATGGGATTCAATGCACCTTCAAAAATACAAGAGACTGCTCTGCCAACTTTACTCGCTGATCCGTAAGTTATTAAATGAATAAAAATTTTCATCTATATTATTAAGAAAATGAATTAATTAACACGATGAATTTTTTAGACCACAAAACATGATCGCACAATCTCAATCAGGAACTGGAAAAACAGCAGCGTTTGTCTTGGCAATGTTGAGTCGTGTTAATGTTGACAAAAATTATCCCCAGGTTCTTTGTCTGTCTCCTACTTATGAACTGGCGATTCAAACTGGTGAAGTAGCTGCTAAGATGTCACAATTCTGCCCAGAGATTAAAATTAAGTATGCTGTCCGAGGAGAAGAAGGTTGGTATTGATATAACTATAGTTTTTTAATGGTCAAGTGGCAGTAGGGATACTGATAAAATTTTTTATTAATTTTTAGTTCCTCGCGGCTCAAAAATTAGTGATCACATAATTATTGGAACTCCAGGAAAAGTTTTGGATTGGGCTTTAAAATACCGATTCTTTGACTTGAGTAAAATATCTGTATTTGTACTAGACGAAGCTGACGTTATGATCGCAACTCAAGGTCATCAAGATCAGTGTATTCGTATTCATAAGTTAGTGTTAATTTTTGGTATTATTATTAATTAATTGTTATTATTTTATTAATAATATTGTATTATTAATTAATTAATAATTATTAATTAATTGTTTTTAGAATGCTTCCAAAATCGTCGTGTCAGATGATGTTTTTTTCTGCAACATACGAACCCGAGGTTATGGAATTTGCTGAAATAATTGTCAGCAACCCTTTAATTATTCGTTTAATGCGTGAAGAAGAAAGCTTAGATAATATTAAGCAATACTATGTTAAATGCAGATCAGTTGAGGAGAAGTATGTTGCTATTACAAATATATATTCCGTAATCAGTATTGGACAAGCAATTATATTCTGTCATGTAAGTTGATTTTAAACGAATGATAATATTATTATTCGAGTTGTATTTAATAATTTTTTATTTTTTTAAATTAGACGAGAAGAACTGCAGGATGGCTGGCTGAGAAAATGACCAAGGATGGTCACAGAGTCGCAATTTTATCAGGAGATTTAACAGTAGAGCAACGGATTGCTGTATTAGATAGATTCAGAGCAGGTTTAGAAAAAGTTTTAATTACTACAAATGTTTTGGCTCGAGGTAATTATTAATTTAAATTTCAAAAATTATTCTAACTTATTTTTCAGTAATTAATTAATTAATTATTATATTGTGTTATTAGGAATTGATGTAGCGCAAGTGACTATTGTTGTAAACTTTGACTTACCCATGGACCAAAATCGCAAAGCTGACTGCGAGACTTATCTTCATCGAATTGGACGAACCGGGCGTTTTGGAAAGTCCGGTATTGCTATTAATTTAGTCGATTCAGAAGAATCCGCGCTTATTTGCCAAGAAATTGAGAGGCATTTCAACAAAAAGATTCATTACTTAGACGCTGAAGATCCTGACGAAATTGAGAAGATTGGAACTTCGTAAAATAATATAACTAACTTAAGCTTTTGTAATACTTGAAGAAAATACTGATAATATAAAATATAATTACAATTTATGATTACTGATTATTTTTATATGTAATGAAAAATTATTCCTTTAGTTCTTGAGAAATATTTATTTTTATTAACTGAAGAGTTGAATTTAATATAATTTATACAAATAAGCTATTAAACTTATGAACGATAATTCGTATCAAAAATAATGAATAATAAAAAAATATAATTATAATTAATCAGTAAATTCTAATTATTTATTTTTATTAAAAAATATCCCTACAAGCTTATTAAAAATATATTTACACCTTGTGATTGATTATTTAATTATGTTTAATATTTATATTTTTAATAAAGGATAGGTAATTAAAAAAAAAAAATTTTTTTTAATGAAAATTTTATTTAGACTACAAATAAAAAATAACGAATTATTTATCATTGAACACACTCATTTTTTTAGTTTTTACATGTATTCATAAACGAAATGGTATAAATGAATAGTGGAAATGTAAACATATTTAATAAATGTCAGTTAAATAAGTAGATGTTGAACATAAACTTAAAAAGTACAAAATAGTCAGCTTCTTACACTAAAGTTACGTTACTTAAATAACTAGACGAATTGATTTTTCTTACCGGAAATGCATTGCAATTAAAAAACATTCAACTGAAAATCCTCGGTTAACAAGGAATAACAATCCTTCTAATTAATCTTATAGTACAGTTAATAATATTTTACATGATGAATCTCGGGTGTTTTTACAGAGATATGATCTCATAGCTTCTTTATCTGCATTTGTGAATAACATTTTGTTATTTAATTAAAGCCAATGACGCTCAATTAAAAAAAAAAAAAAAAAAAAAAAAAAAAAAAAAAAGATGGAATTTGCTGAAATAATTGTCAGCAACCCTTTAATTATTCGTTTAATGCGTGAAGAAGAAAGCTTAGATAATATTAAGCAATACTATGTTAAATGCAGATCAGTTGAGGAGAAGTATGTTGCTATTACAAATATATATTCCGTAATCAGTATTGGACAAGCAATTATATTCTGTCATGTAAGTTGATTTTAAACGAATGATAATATTATTATTCGAGTTGTATTTAATAATTTTTTATTTTTTTAAATTAGACGAGAAGAACTGCAGGATGGCTGGCTGAGAAAATGACCAAGGATGGTCACAGAGTCGCAATTTTATCAGGAGATTTAACAGTAGAGCAACGGATTGCTGTATTAGATAGATTCAGAGCAGGTTTAGAAAAAGTTTTAATTACTACAAATGTTTTGGCTCGAGGTAATTATTAATTTAAATTTCAAAAATTATTCTAACTTATTTTTCAGTAATTAATTAATTAATTATTATATTGTGTTATTAGGAATTGATGTAGCGCAAGTGACTATTGTTGTAAACTTTGACTTACCCATGGACCAAAATCGCAAAGCTGACTGCGAGACTTATCTTCATCGAATTGGACGAACCGGGCGTTTTGGAAAGTCCGGTATTGCTATTAATTTAGTCGATTCAGAAGAATCCGCGCTTATTTGCCAAGAAATTGAGAGGCATTTCAACAAAAAGATTCATTACTTAGACGCTGAAGATCCTGACGAAATTGAGAAGATTGGAACTTCGTAAAATAATATAACTAACTTAAGCTTTTGTAATACTTGAAGAAAATACTGATAATATAAAATATAATTACAATTTATGATTACTGATTATTTTTATATGTAATGAAAAATTATTCCTTTAGTTCTTGAGAAATATTTATTTTTATTAACTGAAGAGTTGAATTTAATATAATTTATACAAATAAGCTATTAAACTTATGAACGATAATTCGTATCAAAAATAATGAATAATAAAAAAATATAATTATAATTAATCAGTAAATTCTAATTATTTATTTTTATTAAAAAATATCCCTACAAGCTTATTAAAAATATATTTACACCTTGTGATTGATTATTTAATTATGTTTAATATTTATATTTTTAATAAAGGATAGGTAATTAAAAAAAAAAAATTTTTTTTAATGAAAATTTTATTTAGACTACAAATAAAAAATAACGAATTATTTATCATTGAACACACTCATTTTTTTAGTTTTTACATGTATTCATAAACGAAATGGTATAAATGAATAGTGGAAATGTAAACATATTTAATAAATGTCAGTTAAATAAGTAGATGTTGAACATAAACTTAAAAAGTACAAAATAGTCAGCTTCTTACACTAAAGTTACGTTACTTAAATAACTAGACGAATTGATTTTTCTTACCGGAAATGCATTGCAATTAAAAAACATTCAACTGAAAATCCTCGGTTAACAAGGAATAACAATCCTTCTAATTAATCTTATAGTACAGTTAATAATATTTTACATGATGAATCTCGGGTGTTTTTACAGAGATATGATCTCATAGCTTCTTTATCTGCATTTGTGAATAACATTTTGTTATTTAATTAAAGCCAATGACGCTCAATTAAAAAAAAAAAAAAAAAAAAAAAAAAAAAAAAAAAGTAATTGTTTTTAGAATGCTTCCAAAATCGTCGTGTCAGATGATGTTTTTTTCTGCAACATACGAACCCGAGGTTATGGAATTTGCTGAAATAATTGTCAGCAACCCTTTAATTATTCGTTTAATGCGTGAAGAAGAAAGCTTAGATAATATTAAGCAATACTATGTTAAATGCAGATCAGTTGAGGAGAAGTATGTTGCTATTACAAATATATATTCCGTAATCAGTATTGGACAAGCAATTATATTCTGTCATGTAAGTTGATTTTAAACGAATGATAATATTATTATTCGAGTTGTATTTAATAATTTTTTATTTTTTTAAATTAGACGAGAAGAACTGCAGGATGGCTGGCTGAGAAAATGACCAAGGATGGTCACAGAGTCGCAATTTTATCAGGAGATTTAACAGTAGAGCAACGGATTGCTGTATTAGATAGATTCAGAGCAGGTTTAGAAAAAGTTTTAATTACTACAAATGTTTTGGCTCGAGGTAATTATTAATTTAAATTTCAAAAATTATTCTAACTTATTTTTCAGTAATTAATTAATTAATTATTATATTGTGTTATTAGGAATTGATGTAGCGCAAGTGACTATTGTTGTAAACTTTGACTTACCCATGGACCAAAATCGCAAAGCTGACTGCGAGACTTATCTTCATCGAATTGGACGAACCGGGCGTTTTGGAAAGTCCGGTATTGCTATTAATTTAGTCGATTCAGAAGAATCCGCGCTTATTTGCCAAGAAATTGAGAGGCATTTCAACAAAAAGATTCATTACTTAGACGCTGAAGATCCTGACGAAATTGAGAAGATTGGAACTTCGTAAAATAATATAACTAACTTAAGCTTTTGTAATACTTGAAGAAAATACTGATAATATAAAATATAATTACAATTTATGATTACTGATTATTTTTATATGTAATGAAAAATTATTCCTTTAGTTCTTGAGAAATATTTATTTTTATTAACTGAAGAGTTGAATTTAATATAATTTATACAAATAAGCTATTAAACTTATGAACGATAATTCGTATCAAAAATAATGAATAATAAAAAAATATAATTATAATTAATCAGTAAATTCTAATTATTTATTTTTATTAAAAAATATCCCTACAAGCTTATTAAAAATATATTTACACCTTGTGATTGATTATTTAATTATGTTTAATATTTATATTTTTAATAAAGGATAGGTAATTAAAAAAAAAAAATTTTTTTTAATGAAAATTTTATTTAGACTACAAATAAAAAATAACGAATTATTTATCATTGAACACACTCATTTTTTTAGTTTTTACATGTATTCATAAACGAAATGGTATAAATGAATAGTGGAAATGTAAACATATTTAATAAATGTCAGTTAAATAAGTAGATGTTGAACATAAACTTAAAAAGTACAAAATAGTCAGCTTCTTACACTAAAGTTACGTTACTTAAATAACTAGACGAATTGATTTTTCTTACCGGAAATGCATTGCAATTAAAAAACATTCAACTGAAAATCCTCGGTTAACAAGGAATAACAATCCTTCTAATTAATCTTATAGTACAGTTAATAATATTTTACATGATGAATCTCGGGTGTTTTTACAGAGATATGATCTCATAGCTTCTTTATCTGCATTTGTGAATAACATTTTGTTATTTAATTAAAGCCAATGACGCTCAATTAAAAAAAAAAAAAAAAAAAAAAATGGACCATTAATTTAAAAGCTTGAGGAATGTATGTATACAACATCAAAATCCAGCTTGGATTTTTTTAACTAATCACCAACTTATTAATATGAATGTATACAACTATAGCAAATACTTGAGACAGAAATTAAAAAATCAGTTACTCACAAATGCACGATTTTAAAATGAATTTGTAAGATCGTTACAATGAAGCTAGAAAATTTTTTACATGCCCATACCTCCCATAGCGCCCATACCACCCATACCTCCCATACCACCCATCGCACCCATGGGTGCATCTTCCTTAGGGACGTCGCAGACGACACTTTCAACGGTAGCGAGTAACGAAGCTACACCAGCGGCATCAGTCAGGGCCGTTCGCACAACTTTCGTAGGATCAATGATTCCAGCTTCGATCATGTCTACGTATTTATCATTCATAGCGTCGTAGCCAACTTTGCCTTCAGATACTTTAGCTACCACGGCACCGGCATCAACTCCTGCATTTGTTGCTATTTGGAAGCATGGTTGACGAAGTGCTTTCTCTATAATTTTGATACCTAATGCCTGGTCGGCGTTGTCTGGTTTGAGCTGTTGCAATGCTGGAGCACATCTTAGAAGAGCGGTACCACCTGGAGAAAAATACAAAAAATATTATTTTACAATTCAATAAATATTAATATAAAAACTGTAATTTTTTAACTATTGATATTTTTAAAGATTTAAGCTCATTCTTATGTTACACTCATCAAGAGCTTTCATTTGAGTACCCACATGCATTTTTTATATATTTTTCATATATACATATATATAATATATATAAATATATGAAAAATTGATATGGATACTCAAATGAAAGCTTTTGATGAGTAGAACATCAGGATGAGCTTATATCTTTAAAAATGTCAATAGTTCACGAGATACAAGATCATTTTTCAATTATGTATAATTTTTTTTATGGCTTACTCTCTTGATAATATAGATTACTAAAAAAATTTTCCGAAAGAAATTTACCTCCGGGAACGATTCCTTCCTCAACAGCAGCGCGCGTGGCGTTCAAAGCGTCATTAACTCGGTCTTTCTTCTCATTGACTTCAACTTCGCTACTGCCTCCAATTCTGAGAACCGCGACTCCAGCAGCAAGTCTAGCCAATCGTTCTTGTAATTTTTCTTTTTCATACTCAGAGGTAGTGTTTTCGATTTGATCTCTGAGGTACTCTGCCCGTCTTTCAACATCAGCTTGATTTCCTTTACCTTTCAGCAAGAGAGTGTCTTCTTTGGTGATAATGATCTCTCCAACCTGTCCTAAATCACTGGCCTGGACGTCTTCAATTTTAACAAGATTGGCTTCGTCTCCAAAGACAATTCCACCTGTAGAGATGGCCATGTCTTGAAGAGTGGCTTTGCGGTTGTCACCGAAGCCTGGAGCTTTGACAGCAGCCACTTGGAGACCAATCTTGAGTCTGTTGATCACGAGAGTAGTCAGTGCCTCGCCATCAATATCTTCGGCAATAATCACCAGTGGTTTTCGCATTGAGTTTGCTAATTCTAACGCTGGAACGATACTTTGGATCGATGAGATTTTTTTCTCGCTAAACAACACCAATGCATCTTGGAACTCAACCTTGGATCCCTTGGTAGAATTAATGAAGTAAGGAGAAATGTAGCCTCTGTCAAATTTCATTCCTTCAATTATTTCCAAATCGTCTTCCAATGTCTTTCCGTCTTTTACTGTGATCACTCCTTCTTTGCCGACTTTCTTCATAGCGTCTGAAATCAACTTACCAATCAAAGTGTCACCGTTGGCAGAAATAGTCGCGACTTGGGCGATTTCCTCGGGTGTCGTCACTTGCTTGCTCATTTTCTTCAATTCATCTTTGACAGTTTCGACAGCCATCATAACTCCGCGTCTGATTTCAACGGGGTTTGATCCAGAGTTGATTCTTTCAAAGCCATCTTTAGCGATAGCACGGGCCAACACTGTAGCAGTAGTCGTACCATCACCAGCCTCTTCATTAGTATTGTTGGCGACATCCTGAACCAACTTAGCGCCGATATTCTGGAATTTGTCTTTCAGATCAATGCTTTTGGCGACAGTCACACCGTCCTTGGTGATCTTGGGGCTGCCCCAGCTTTGCTCGATGATCACGTTGCGACCCTTGGGTCCCATTGTAACTGCAACAGCGTCAGCTAGAATGTCAACTCCTTTTAACATTGTAGCGCGCACATCAACGCCGAAGCGCACGTCCTTTGCGTATGAACGAGCTTGTAGCTGCATTTGTCGCGACGCTACTCCACGCATCAGTCCAGGTAGTCTGTACATCTTTAAAAAAATATAAATAAATGTCAAAAACTTACTGTTAAAATTTTTTATTGAATTATTTTAATATCATCTAGGCGACATTGAAGTTAAAAGTCATTTTGAGATTTTTTAATTTTATTTGGCAAACAAATCTGTCTCAAAAAAATGAAAATTAAATTAGCTGACATTTAAAAATTTTTAGAATTTTTTATATTAAAAAATTACTTAAAAAATCAAAAGAAAAAATTTTAAAAACTACAAGGACAATTTTGGAAGAATATTTTTTTTAATTTTAATTTAGTTAAAAAAAAAAATTAAAAACGTCGACTAACTTTAATATTATCCCAAAAAATTATTTTTAAAAAATTGCATTTTTAATTTTTTTTTAATTTCTAGATGTGAATTTTTTTTTTGCCATAATTTATTCGTTAAAAAATTCTTAAAAATATTGAATAAATGCTAAATTAATTTTAACATCATCTAGACATTTTGGTTATGTAAATCCGTGCGCGCTAGACTCTCAAGTTCTACATTCAAGAAAAATTAACCAAACCTGTAAATATTTAAATTATTAAAAGAAAATTTTCCAGTGAACTAATTCTAAATTAATAATTATTAAAATAACAATTTTATCCATTAATAAAAAACTAAAAAAAAAAAATTACAGCGTGCCGGCTTTGTTAGTTTGTTTGAATAAAATAGTGAAAATTTAACAAAAATAATTATAGTTAATTTTAAAATAAATATTGTTACCTTGAATGTAAGTGATTAAAAAATATTGGCGATTTAAAGTTTTTATTAAAAAATATATTCCTCCGAAAACGTTGTTGCACGTTAAGCTGAGATCAAGAGAAATGAATGGCGACGAGACGGCACGGGGTGTAGAGTGTAGATCACATGGGTATCCCCTCCAAAGTACTCCACTTAGCTTTTTACCCGGATACTCAATTGATTTACAATACAAGTTTTATGAATTTTATATTTTATCGCTAAAATAGCGAATAAGGCTGAAAGAAAAAAACAGACATTATTTTTTAGAAGTCTGAAAAGTAAAAATTTTTTATCATTTCAGTCATTAATCCGTAAAAAATCATGATTTCTAAAAGTTTCTAGAAAGTACTCCGGCTTTTGGATGACGCAATCACGGCTCAGCAACCAATCAGCTGTTAATAAATTTCGAATCAATTTAATTCTATATTTTAAAGCTTATCTTCATTTTAATACTTTTAAGTCCTTTTAATTTGACCCTAGAAATATTTATCTTTGATAGATAATTTTTTTTTATTGATAAAACTGATAAAATTTGTATACATTAAAAATATCACAAAAGATTTTAAATTCTTTTTAAACGGGAACAAATCAACATATTATGTATATAAAAAAAAAAAACTTCTTGAGCAGAAGTAATTTTTTTAATAAATAAAACATGGAGTGATAATTTTTTTTTTTTTTTTTTTTTTTTTTAATATAAAAAATTAAAATAGATGTCGTTTTAAAAGTGCGCGCTAGTTACTGCGCATGGTGGTTACGTAAGACAAAGAATTGATCATTGGACATTTTGAAATCCGCGGTAAAGGGGCGACGAAGTTTCGAGAAAATCGAAGGAAAAAATATTTCAAGCATAAGCAGCGCCAACAGTTAGGTTACATTTCACATCTCGCTGAACTAGTTATTCACCAGCAACGTGCACTCGTGATAGCCGGTCATTTTTTATTCTCAGATCTTATTCTTTCATTTAATAATCAATCAAAATGGTAAGTCAAATTTAACTCCTTAACTCTAATTAAATAACTTGTTTTATTTACTCAAAAATTATCTAAATTTTTTTTTATAAATGTGAAAATTTATTGCATCAGTAATTCTAAAAATTTATAGTCAAGTTTTTTAATGGATTGTTAATTGTAAATTAAATTTATTTAGGCAGCAGCAATTAAGAGAATCATTCCTTTGATGGACCGAGTGCTCGTTCAAAGAGCCGATGCTATAACTAAAACCAAAGGTGGAGTCTTGTTACCAGAAAACCAGAAGAAGGTTCTTCAAGCTACTGTAGTTGCTGTCGGACCTGGCTCCAGAAATGAGGTATATTTTAAATTAATTTTTGACAATTTATTTTCATTAAATTGCTTCCAATTTTTTTTGTCTCATATTTTTTTCGTTCATATTTTTTAATCTTTTTTTTTTTTTAAATTTACTCTAAGTACAAGATTTACTCTGTAATTAATATGTATTGCCCATGGCGCCTTGCTAAATGATGTAAATTCACTTTTAATACAATAAATTAATGAAAATTAAGTTAGCCGACATCTAAAAATTTTTTTTATTGTAAAATTATTTTGGAAAATATAAAAGAAAAATTTCTCATGTAAAAAATTTTAAAAATATTTTCTTGTTCTAATTTAATTATTAAAAAAAATTAAAAACGTCGGCTAACTTTATTACTATAATAAATTAAATTAAAAATTAATTAAATTGGTTCCAACATTTAATTTATAAATTTCTTCGACAATAATTAAGTTGATATCATTTAGCATGTGTTTAAATATATTTTTTATATTTATGTTGACAGCAAGGACAACATATTCCAATGAGCGTCAATGTAGGAGACAAAGTTCTCCTCCCCGAGTACGGTGGCACCAAAGTAACTCTTGAAGAGGACAAAGAATTACATCTTTTCCGTGAATCAGACATTGTTGCTAAAATCGAATCTTAATAGAGTATATTTTTAGTTCTAGCTCTATAAAATTATCAAACAAAAAAAAACAACAATGTGAAACCTCCATTCAGTTTCAGTTTTTAATAATATGATGTTCAATGTAACTGATTCAATTTAATTTACTCTTTATTTGTAAGTGTCTTAGATTGTATATGATTCGTTTTTTTTTTCATACAGAATTTTCAAATAAAATAAAATTTATTCCATTAAAAATTTTTTATTCGTTCAATTAATCCATACAAAATATAAAAAGACATCAACAGTCAGATGCAACCGATAATTACTACTTAAGTTTGATTCCCTTCTTTACACTAGCCTTGATACCTGATATTTCTCCATCATACCGTTTTAACTCCTTCCTGACTTCTCGGACAGCACCCTTTCTGCGTATTTTAGCTTTGCGGAACTTGATTCTGTGCTTGACACGTGGATTCTTTAGTTCCTTCTTACGGTAAGGTGTCAGTCCCTTATTCTTAGCAATTTGAGTAGTGATAGGACGTTTTTCTTCCCCTGACGCCTCTAACTCTGGATGTTCTTCCATTTCTTCATCATCGTCCTTGGACAAATCACTCATGCCATCCATTTCTTCATCATCTTCCTCCTCATTATCTGGATTAGAATTTACCAAAATATCTTGAAGCAATTTTTCATTGCTGACTGATTTTACAAGCTCTGAAACCTTGTCCAATATTTCACCCTGATTTTCCTCTAATTGAGTGAGAAGCTTTCGATATTGTGCTATTTTTATAAGAACTGGATGAGATGATACTGGTATTTTCTTTGCTTTCAGCATCAAGTAGAATGATACATTGACAGAATAGTTTAGCACTAATCGATATTTTATCTTAACAAAATCAATTGATGGGTGAGATACTTTTAATTTATTTACCAAATCAAGAAACGGTGAAAGAACTTCGTTGGCTTCTTTTAAATATTCTGAAAAAAAAATTTTAAATTAATTTTAATGATAAATAATTTATAATACTGAAGTTAGCGGTCAGCTGTTAGTTTTAAAAATTTTTTAACAAATTAATTACAATAAAAAAATACTTCTAAAAATTTCCACATGTGAAATTTTTTTTTAATAATTTAATTGCTATAAAATTCTAAAAAAATGTTTAATATCTGTCAACTTCAGTCTTATAATAATTTTATAAAATATAACTAAAAAAAAATTACTTTTGACATCAGAAACAACTTTATCAAACTCCGGATTTTCTTTATGAAAATATTCAACTCTTTTTCTCTTGCTCATTTTACTCCAGTCTACTTTGACAACTTTTTCATCAGGCGCTTCATCGCTATCAACCTGAGGTTCAATAAAATCTAAACCAAAATCAGCCTCATCTAATTGCTGAGCTAATCTCTGCTGAATAGTACGTGCTTCTTGTTCTTCCAGCTCAGCCGCCTGCATTTTTTTGTGGCTCAAAGTCTCATAGTCAGGATCGACGAAGTCAGTTGAGTAGTAAGCGGTTTTCTTTTTACCCCACGCTCTTTCGTTTGGTAAATCATCATCTTCTCGAGGACCGTCCATGTCAGATTCCAATGAATCATAGTCATCTTCCTTTTCTTCTTGTTCTTCTTCATCATCATCGTCAACGTTACCATCTTTCAGGCCATAAACTTCGTCGTCACTATCAAGATTCTCCGGGACGTGCTTTTTTCTTACTTTTTCCAACAGACGTCTATCTGATTCTGATAACTCATCTTCACTTCCAGTGATATCACCTTCATCGAAGTTTTCTATGTCTTCATCATTTTTTTTAAATCTAAAAAATAAATTTAAAATTTTAAATCCTTCAGATAACCTCCAAAATATATGTAAGCGTTATTTTTATCGTTGCTTCTATAAATAATTATTAATGTTAGAACAAAATTAAAAAAAATAGTTTTAATTTATGTAAATACTGTACTTACTTCTTTTTAACAACCATTTTTGTTTATTTACTTCACTAATTAATTTAAAAAATAACTCACATGTGAGTTTGTTTTTTTTTTTATAATTTTAAAAGTATTTATACCGATAGAGAGGAATTAACCACGTGGGACCGAGAACTCTGGTGGTCCGAAAAAATAAAATCACACTGAAGTTGGCAGACATTAAAAATTATTTAAAAATTTTATAATAATGCAATTATTATCAAAAATTCCTCATGTAAAAATTTAAAAAAATTACAAGTGAAAATTTTTAGAAGCATTTTTGTATTGTAATTGATTTGTTATTAAAATTTTTAAAAATGACAGCTGACGGCTAACTTCAGCATTATACATGAAATTGTTTTTTTTTTTTGGTGCGAGATATGAACTAAATTTTTTTTTCACATTTTTAGAATTAATTGAAAAACTTTACATAGCAAATTGAAAATTTTTTATTACTTTATTTATTTATAAAAAAACACTATTGTTATTATTAATTAACGTTAAATCGTTAAATTAACAATTAAGACAGTCTTTTTTAAAACTTTCATAGAGTAAGAGTTTACATGTAGCGCCCTCTTAATAAAAATTTTAAAAATAGTAATAAAAACACTAAATAAATAATTTGTAACTTAATTAATTCATTTAATAATTTTATAATAGATTTTCAACAAAGAAATTAAAATTTTGACACAAAATTAAAATCCGAATTTACAAGACCTTGAAATAGCGCAAGTGTAGTTCTCAGACACATGTACTAATAATGAGTATTCTATAAACTCAGTGAATAACGTTGAATCCTATTTATTATCACATGTGTCGGCCTTTTCTTAACAATCTCTAAAGTTGTGAATAAAAATACTATTAAGATTAATTAAAAACAATTAAACAATTAAAATTGACATTTAAATAAATTAATTAGCTACCAAAGATGGTGTTCAAATCATTGACACTTTTTGCTCGCTGCCGTGGTCCAGATGAATTTTGGCGTAAAAGAAAAATATTCAAATTGGCTTCTGTAAGTTTTCAACACAATAAAATAAATGTATTTTGCAATAAATAATTATGGTTAATATTTTTCAGCACTTTTTCGGCCGGCGAAGAAATTGTTACTCAATAACAATCAAAGGGGTCCATAAATCTCTTATGTTTTGTTTCAGAGGTAGAAAACTAAGACGTAATCAGATAAGTGATGTGAGGATAAATAAACATTTAATTATTAGTTATTTAAAATAATTATTAATTATTATATATTTAAGTATTAACAATAATTATTTATTACAGTTATGGAATACGAGACTAGAAGCAGCATGCCTCCAACACGGGATTTCACTTCAAACGTTAAAAGAAGGATTATCAAGGAATGAAATGTTTTTTAACCGCAAAGTACTCGTGGATTTAGCAATTTGGGAGCCAAGAACATTTAAGTCGTTAGCTAAAATAGCGTGGTCAAGGTGTAAAATCGATGGATTAAATGAAGTCCGGGATTTGAACCTCCCTACGGGTGTTATTACCCGCGGAATGCTCAAATAAATCTACGTAAGAACGATTTATACTGAATCAATTCACCCATAAAGGTACATTAGATATAAAAAAACAATATCTGTGCATTTGAAGCTTTATTTGGTCAGAATAGTTACATCATTAATTAAATATATCATTATCAACAACAATAAACTCTGGTTGTTTAATTATTTTTAAAATATACCAACTCTCTATGAAGAAATTAAATTTATTTGAAATAAAAATAAATCTATTATTTTTAAAGTTGAGGTTGATAATTTTTAATTGTAAGTATTTAAATAGTTAATTATTGATAATGATTGGAGATTATTGTTTAGCATTGACGATTTTTACAAAGTCAGGCTTAAGAGAAGCTCCTCCAACGAGAAAACCATCGATGTCTTTTTCTTTAGCCAAATCTTTGGCGTTGTCAGCAGTCACCGATCCTCCGTAAATAATTCTCAGAGATTCAGACACCGCTGGACTGACATTTTTGGCAAACCACGCACGAAGTTTGTCATGGACCTCTTGGGCCTGTTGTGGTGACGCAGTTTTACCGGTACCAATAGCCCAAACTGGTTCGTAAGCCAGCACGACGTTGTCCCAGGATTTTATTTTGTCAGCAATGGCTTTGGTTTGTCGAAAGACAACTTCTTCAGTCTTGTTTGCTTCACGTTCTTCCAATTTTTCTCCAATGCAAGCGATGACCTGTCAGTTGCAATAGAAAATCACTTGATAAGTATTTAATTTATAGTTTATAAATAATGAAGATATAATCTATTGATAATAAGTTATAAATATCGTAATCACAATTACCTTGACACCAGCTTCAAGAGCATGAGCTACTTTTTCAGCGATCAATTCATCATTTTCACCGAAAACATTTCGACGCTCAGAGTGACCCAAAATAACCCATGGGATTTCATTGTCAACGAGCATAGCAGGGCTTATTTCACCTGTAAATGCTCCCTTGGGAACTTTGTAAGTATTTTGAGCGCTGATTGAAACATTGCTGGGTAAAATACTCTTGGCGTATGTCAAGTAAATCGATGGACATCCAACAACGACCTCTAAAAAAATGATACAATTTAGTTTATCACACTACAACTATAACTATATATCTAAATGATGATGTAATATATTTATTTGATGATACTAAAGTTAGACGACGTTTTTAATTTTTTTTTTCAATAATTAAATTAGAACAAAAAATATTTTTTAAAAATTGCACTTTCAGTTTTTCAAGATTTTTACAAATTAAATTTTTTTACAATAATTTTTTCAATAAAAAAAAATTATGACATTCAAGTTAGCTGTCACTTGACCAATTTTTAATTTTATTTTACAATTGAATTATTTATAATAAATTATTTTAAAAAAATTGCATTTTTAATGTTTTAAAATTTCTACATGTCAATTTTTTTTCTAATTTTTTTTTTTGCCATAATTTATTTGTTAAAAAAATTCTTAAAGTTATCAAATATCTGCTAAATTAATTTTCATCTAACTTTAATTAATTATGTAAATGAAGGAGTATTATAATCATGAATAAAATACTTGACAATTGTCACGTACCAACATTTGGATCCAGTGGACCGGCTTTAAGGAATTCAACAATATCATTGATTTCCTTTTTGTTGCCGTTCATTTTCCAGTTACCACCGACGAAGAATTTTCGTGCCATTTTTAGTTATTAGTTATGCACTTGAGTTAATTCAACACTTACTGATTAATGACACTGTCACGGACGTTAACGAAGTGGCTAATATCTAGAGCGACGAGCGACTGAAGACTGCTGCGATGAACGATGACCTTCAGGGCTATTGTAAGGTGATTTCAATCTCAATCCCCGGAGCTACGAGGCCTTGGACCATTCAGCAACTACTTTAGTTATAATCATGACTTGTGATTATTAATAAAATTAACTCAAAATTTTTTTTAGTAATTTTAAATTATTATTTCTTAACAATTTCTGTGGTAATTATTTAATTTGATATTTTTCAAAGCATCTATTTCTGGAATTTTGATTTTTGATATTGATTTTTTAAAATAATGACAAGTTGCTTGAATTAACTGTTGCGCATGCTCAGCACCGAATCAGCTGTCAAAATTTATTCAAAAGTTTTAACTCGGTAAAATTATTTGTATTGATTTAATAAATTTTTTTCAATTAATTTATGGAGAGAAAGGTTAGTAAAATTTTATTTTTGATTTATATTTAAATAAATAAATAAATATATGTTTAGTACTGAAGAAAGTAAAAATTGAATAAAACTGAAGTTGACAGATATAAAAATTTTTTTTTGAAATTTTATAACAATTAAATTATTAAAAAAATAATTTAATTAAAAAGTTTAACATGTAAAAATTAATAAAATTTACAAGTGAAAATTTTTAGAAGCATTTTTTTATTGTAATTAATTTGTTAAAAAAATTTTTTAAATTAACAGCTGACCGCTAACTTCAGTGTTATGAAATTGACAGAATTTTTGTTTTTACAGACAAGTAGATTTTAGAAAAGGAATAATTTAAAGTATTGAAATTGTTGAAATTTTTGACATTTATTAAAAAAAAATTAATTTATCAATATTTAATTTTTAATTAAAATTTTAATCAACTATTAGAAGTATTATTTGTCAGACTTTATTTATCATGGAGGTTATATTTGTAAATAAATAAATATTTTTGTGTTTCAGAAGTGAAAAATGGGAACAGAAGATGTGACGGAGGTTAAAAAACCTCAGCCGATTTTTAAAAATCCAGAATTCCAACAAAAATTTCGTCCTATAAGTGTATCAGGTAAAAAAAGAACTTGGCGGTCGCTGAAACAAGTTTTGGCTCAGGAAAAAAGCCTACCATGGCCGTCTGAATTTGTTCATTGTAAGTCAGTTTTAATATTAAATATTATTAAATCTTATCTCGTAATATTTAGCTTTTATTTCATGATAAATCCATACAAATAATTAATTTGAACAATTTAATTTAGATAGTTCAATAAATGCACCACCGAGTTTTCGACCAGCTAAAAAGTACTCAGATATATCAGGATTACAGGTATGGAAAATTTTTATCCTTCTAAGTATTTTATAAAGTATATAAAGACTGATTAATAGAACAATCATAGTAATTATTATTATACTTGATGATTATTCTTGTCATCTAGGCTGAAATTTTTATGATTCAATCCTAAGGAAAAAAATCATAGCTAAAAACTAATTTAAATGAATTATAATTGTTTTTTTTACAGGCAAGATATACAGATCCACAAACAAAATTGTACTATGCGACTGCTGAAGAATTTGCGACAGTACGAAGTTTACCAATGGATATTACTGCTGGATATTTAGCACTAAGAGGAGCTTCTAGTATAGTTGGTTAATTAAAAATGTAAATATTTATATTTTATACTTAAATAAAATAAAGAAGTTACAAATTATTGAACACAATTTTTTATTTTTCCATATTTTTTCGTACCTTTATTTTACAAGATTGATCATTATTAAAAAAGCTTGTTTATAATTAATATTATAATTATTATTACAACTTATTTTTATTAAATAAAATTAACAATGAGGAAAAAAAGTCCAAAGAACTCTAGTTATTATTTAACCCTCTAGCCATTCAATAGTCCTGCTGATTAATTTACTATTACTTATTTAATTTCAATTGTATTAACTTTACTTTATTACTGCAAGTGGCTGTGGGACAGATTAACTCGCTAAAACGTTAACGACAACCTTGTGACTGCAAAAATTTAATCTTCAGATTTTTAAAAATCTTACGGTCACAAGGGCTCAATCAATATACGTTACGAATGTGTTTAAAAAAATCACGCTCGAGGAAGTAAGTTTGAAAGTTCCTCATGTTTTATTTTTTTTTTTTTTTAATTTATTTAAAAACGATTTTACTTTTTTGGTCTTTTAAATAATTTCACTCGAGATCAGGAAGATCTTCATCACTGTCAGGACCATCTCCATCCTGTAAATCATCCAAGTCTGGTTTTGCATTGCCGTTACCACCCAAGCAAGCCATCTCACGCATCACCTGTAATAACCAAAAAAGAAAATCAATTTCAAGTGAAAATTAATTTAGATGACATTCAAGTTAGCTGTTGTTTGGTTGTTTTTTAATTTTATTCAACAAAAAAATTTGTTCCGAAAAATTATTTAAAAAATAATTGCGTTTTTAATTTTTTTAAATTTTCACATGTAAATTTTTTAAATTATTATTTTCTTATCACAATTGATTTGTTAAAAAAATTTTTTAAATTATCAAATATCTGCTAAATTAATTTTTATATAATATAGAAGATATTTGATAATTTTAAGAATTTTCTTAACAAATAAATTATAGCTAAAAAAATTATAAAAAAAATTGACATGTAGAAATTTAAAAAAAACTAAAAAATAATCAAGTGACTGGTAACTTATATTTCATCAATTGTAATCACAACTACTAAATAAAAATCAAAAATATAATAAATGAAAAAAAAAAAATACTTACACTTTCGAAGTCGCCTTTTCCTTCATCGCTGCCGCTGCCGTCGGAGTCATCCTCGTCTTTCCACTTGTTGAAGTCCATCTTCAACCAATGGAATTTATTGTTTTCCTTGGTTAATCTTGGCCAGAAAGGGCCCTCTTTTTTTTTGAACAGTATGACTTCAAAGAGCCTACCTTTAGCATTTTTCATTGTCTTTTCAGGGTCTACTTCTCCGTATAAATTAATAGTAACTTCATGCTCTTTGTGTTCTGTACCACCGACACCTTTAAAGTAAATTTTTTCCGCCTCGATGTTTATTGTCGGGTCTTTGCAGTCCTCTAAACAAAATGTGAGATGGAGGTGGGTTTTTCGCTGTGCCCAGAGAACTGGCGGTGGTGTAATCCTAAGTAACAAGGAAAAAAAAATTAATATAGAGCAAAGTATAATTTTATTATCAATTACATAACAATAGTAATCATTTTAACCCGCTTACATGTCTGCTTTAATAATCTTTAAATAAAACTAACTAAGAAATCGATAGAAAAAAAAAGCACGCGGTCGTTGTACAGGTTAGAAGGCAAAACAAATGAAGTCGACAAAAAAAAAAAATGCGAGTCATTATATACTGATTGTAACGGCGATAAAAATCGACATTTTATGATAAAACAAATTGACTAATGTGATAAAGCAATGTTAAATTAATTAGTACGTGAGAATAGAATTTAGATAATCATTTGTATCGACGTATTTCTAGTTTACTAGGAAACCATATAAAATATGACGCAGCTCATGTTACAATTTATTTCGTATCGACATTATTAATTCGATCGTTACTTATATTACGGTTGAAATAATTTTTTACATCTCGGAAAATTAAAATCATGATTTATTTTTGTATGTTTCAATAATTAAATTGATTTTAAAAATAGCCATAAAATGCCGGTTATTCTAGAAATTTCATCATTAATCAATACGAAAATTTAGCAACATGGCGGTGTTTCGAAGCCACGGGGGCGGCACACAAAACTCACACATAATAAATAAGATATATTTTATTAATATTAACTCATTGATATTTCGTATTAAATTATAACCAATTCGATTACTTGTTTGTTAATATTTATTTAAATTTACTTACTTTTTGTCTCCGCTCATTTTTTTAAATGCTTCCTTATCTCTGAAGAAAGAAACAAACACAGTGCAAAGTTACTGCCGACTCGCGCCGTAGTCTGTTCGATATTAATATTTATTCGAGGTATTGTTGTGTTTTAACCTATCGATCAATCGATCATGCGCAGTAACAAGTTACTGTTCTAGTCGTGTTTCCGTTTCTCGATATCCGTAATTTGAACGGTGAAATCATCAATTACGCTTTTTCAAGATAATTTTTAATAAAAATAACTTTATTTAAAGTTAATAAAAAAATAATACTGGAGTTAGCAGTCAGCTGTTAATTTTAAAAATTTTTTTACTAAATCAATTACAGTAAAAAAATGCTTCTAAAAATTTTCACTTGTAATTTTTATTAATTTTTACATGTGAAACTTTTTAATTAAATTTTTTTTATAATAATTTAATTGCTATAAATATCTAAAAGATTTTTATTAAAAAAATCTTAATGTTGTCAAGCAAAAATTCTTTTTTACAAAATAATAAAGAAAAAAATTAATTAGTTCAAAAAACAAATACTAGAAATTTGAATAGCGCGCCTTAATTTTAACCAATAAGAAATCATGGCAGGTTTTTTGCGAGTTTCGATCTTTGACTAACTTCAAGACTTTCATGAATTCTATAATGTAGGAAAATAATAATAAATAAATAATAATAATAATAATACAATGTGTTGTATAAAGAGTCTTGCGCGCTAAAACTTCTCAACTTAAAACTTATCAAATAATTTTACAATAGTTGTTTACAAGTTTATTAATCTTTAAATAATTTATATTACTGACCACAAACTTAAAAAAAATCAAAATTCGAAAATAAATATTTAGTTTTTTGTTTTTGCCAGTCAATTTAAAGGTTAAATATCATAAACCTGATGGCAAACGTAAAAAACATAAAAAAAACATGAACATTAAGTTAGCCGGCATTTAAAAATTTTTAGCAAGGTTAATTATTTCTGAATCATCCGTCATGAGGTAATTTCTAACGATGCTATTTACATATTTTTTTTGTATTAATTAAAAACTCATGAATATTTTTTAATAATATATTAAATAGATGTAATAAAATATTGTTATACTAAGTAACATAAAATTATTTTTAAAGTTAATAATTTTAAGTCTTGACAAACATTATTAATTTATTTGTTTTAGAACATACTGCATAATGAAGAAGTATACAAAAACAAAAGCTGAATGTAAATTTCCAACAAATTATCATTTATTCAATCAAAGTAAGTAATAAAATAATAATTAGTATTTCTATTATTCAATTTCTCATTGAACAAAAAAAAAGCGAGTAATAATGTAGATATTTTATTGTTAATTATAAAACAATATATTATTACTTCGTAAACTAGAGTACAGTAAGAGTATATTATTTAAACTGATGTCCTTCAAAAGGCATCATCGCAGGATAGAAATAGAGATATAATAAAGCTGAGTAAAAAAAAGAGATAGGAAGTCAAAAATGAAAAGGAAGGAATAGCAGTCATTGTTGATTGTAGGTCACTCGGCAAACTCTTGACAATGCCTATAATAAAAATAATATACATGTGATACGTATACATAAATAAATATGATAGATCTGAATATGAATGTATAATACTGTATCGGTTCGTTTGGTTGATGCGATGACTGTGACTACTTCCACTACACTAGACTGTATTTGTAATTTAACTCTCTCATTTGATCAGTGTACATGTGTAATGTGTACACCGTCATCATCGTTGTCGTGTAATGTGCTCTGATGATGGTGGGGTTTACCCTTCTGCTTAAACTTGATGGTGGAAGCAACTAACTGGACATACTCACGGTATACCAGTCTCTTTCTCCTGCAGTTTCAATTCAGGTGATATACACAAAGTACCTGCCAGCCTACCTGCCGGCTTATGAGCTATTCGTATTTATATTGAATTTAATCACTTGAAAAAACATTCCGTCGGTTCTCTGGTCTCTGGATATTTTATAAATTAAAAGTTTACTTAGTTCGTCACTCAGGCCAATCATCATGATCGTTATTATCGTACTCAAAAGATAAGATCTTCTAGTCAGAGTCTAGTGTTTGAATATGCACGTGTGTAAAACGTTTTGAGTGGTGTGTGAACGGGAGGAGGAAAAACCGCGAATTGATATTAAGTGTATGCAATAATTAAAACGAAAATTAAATTAATTTAATAAATAAATATAAATAAACTAGACTTTAATTTAAATAACTCCTCGGAGTCGGTCAGCGATGGGATGTCCCGTGTTTTAATTGTTAAACCTATGTGTTAATGAGATTATCATTAACATGTCGACTAGTTCGCTATTTTACAAGGACAAATATGCTGTAAGTTATTATTTTTTTTTTATTACTAGCAATAGTCTCTTGTAGTTCCTTTTTTTATTTCTATTGTTATTCAAACATGTACAAGGCGGTACATTATTTACAGTCTTATCAGTTGTTCTGATTAGAGAGTTTCACTGAAACTTTATCTAAAATATTTTCACTTGCCTTTCTACACTTTTTTAAAAAAACTTTATTGTTATTTTTAAAATTACTTTGAATAAATAAAAAATTATTAGATTCTACTTCGTTTTTATAAAAGTACTGGGACTATTTTTAAAGATTCTTCAACGAAAGTGGGTGTGACAATGATTACAGGTGCTTGAGTCATATATCAGCGCCTGTTTTTGTATACATTGACAAATTGTTAAATTTTTTTAGTTCCTCGTTATTGCGAAACTAAACACAACTCTAAATTTAAATATCCGCGTATATTTATGTGATTAAATGATCAACGAACCAAAATAAACTTCGATAGCTTATCATTTCTTAAAGTTTTTATTACTCAGACATTAATAGCTCAATGCCGAACGGATTATTGAGTAATAAAGTTATTTTACTTATATTGGATTAATAATTCATAAGAAAAATTTTTTTTTATTAAATTCACTAGATACTCATAAGAAATAACTAATTATGTGAGCATGAATGAAATAATAATTTTAATAATCAGCTGATGTTAAAAGAAGAAAACAACAAAATAAGGTAGTAAACAAGCGGAATTCGTTACAAGGCTACTAAAAATAATTGAGATTTAATTAGCCGTTCTCTTAGTAAAAATAAAAGGTTTCGTCACATATCACACTAAAAATGTGGGCGATGATGAGCAGTAGGCGTACGAATATGTATATATTTATATTCTTCTGTTCGTATCACCTTATTTTTAATAAGTAACCTACATTAATAATTAACTCTTTTAATAACAATTAATGTAAGTTCAAGAGCCTTTGACACTTAATCTTCATCGTCTAATTGATATTATATACTTAATGAGAATAAGAATTTATTTCATCACATGGTTAACCGCACAATTAAATGAAAATGAAAGTTATTTTCGATTAAATGTGTACTTGCTGATGATTAAATTTAAGTGATGTTTATTATTGCTGTTAAGGTCTCTGATGAAAGATTTAACGCTAAAGTCGCAATTACAATTAATCTTTTACATGTTTTTGTATTTTATATTATATATATTATATACATATATATATTTATCTTATACAGAAATATGAAAAATTAATATATAACAACAGTTTTAATACTGAATATAATAGAATAGAATTGAAGAAAAGTAGCACTTGTGGTTTTTCGTAAGACCCGTTATTTCTCCAATCCCCTACTCTTTAATATATCCTATTCCGCTCGAGTTTGTACGTGCGTCTATCTTGTCTATAATATACCATATCCATATACTTCATCCAGGAAATCCATTAGTAATTAAAATTAAATTTAAAAAGATAAAGATAACAAAAACAACACAAACAATGAAAAGGTTTTATTGTTTTTATTTTCTATTTAAAATAATGAGTAGCAATTTAAATCTTTCAAATTTTTTTTATTCATAATAATAATTTATTCTATATTATTATTATTTATTTATTTATTTTAATTACCAGCATACAGGTCTATAAAGATGCAAAAGAATCTGTAAATAGAGCTAGATATTACAAAATTATTCTATATTTTACAAAATATTAAAAAATGTATAACAATTTATAATTATAGAAATATAGTAGTATTATGAAATAATAAATGCTAATAAAAAATAAATTATTGAGATTTTTGAAACTTAAATACCAAGAAGAATTTTACGGTATAAATTAATATGAAATTTTCTGACTACGTAAGAGCATTTTATTTTGACATGTTGCGTATTAATTGAATGCACGCTTAATAAAAAAATCCTGTAATGATAGTCAGTATACTCTTTAAATACTAATAGCCGTAAAGTAATATATATGTATAAATATATAGAGAGTTTTACTAACGAGCAGAAGTCGATCGAAAACTTCTCACGAGTATATTTCATTATTGGAGAGTAGAGGCACTACCTGAGGAATCGCCGTGAGTCCGATCGGCACGTAACGCGGACTAAGCAAAGTTCAACCAGCTTTTATTCTATTACATAATTGTTATTTTCAATATTATTATTATTTTTTTATTTTATAATCATCGGTTGGATTTTTAAAATATGTATATTATTAAATAACAGATTAGTTAAGATCTCAGACTCTCAGACACATTATTTTCATCTGTCAGATATTTATTTATTTTTAATCCAATCTTACTAACAAGCATCTTTATTCGTATACGTATATATAATATATTTATTTTGTTGACTGCATGGTAAGATGGACAGCGACTCCCACTTCTATTTGTCTGGGGGTGAAAGTCTTATGTCACAGTTAATGCATCTCACACTGGCCAAACCCACGCGATTTTCTAATATTATATTTTTAGTAGAATAAATTAATAAATTCATTTTATTTAATTATCAAGAATAAGCTTTTAATTATTTTAAAAAAATTAAATTCAAATTAACTTTAGTCAATTTTTATTTAAAAAAAAAACTTTGCGTTAAATTAATTATTCTTTTCAAAAGAATTAAATTATTAAAAAAAAAAAAAAAAGAATACATTTTTGTCTTCTGTAAAATTATTTAAAAAATTTTCTATACTTTTAATCATAAATAAATAATTCAATTCATCTCTGCCGAGAATCGAACCCGTACTTTCCAGCTACCGCGTACAAGTTAATGTATCGTTTAATTACACTGCAAATAAAAAGTTAAATCTATCGTTAATTACCAAGATAATTATTAGAAAAAGGCAGTAAGATATCTTCACGTATTCAAATAAAAAAAAAAAAAAAAAAAGTACAATAATAAGCGAATAGAAAGGAAGTGATGAATGCATACAGAATGCAAAGATGAATTTGTATGGCGTGTCGGGGCCGATGTCCGTTCCAGAAGAACAGCTTCAGGGGTGAAAGTGTTACGTCAATATGCATCTTGTTTTATTATTGTTATTATCCATCTGCATGACTAGCTGATAGCTGATAGGTTAGTTTGATACAGTCTGAAGAGTCCGGAGGTTTCCTAGGAGCCTCAGATACCTGTACACTTGATCCCACGGCATGCAACATTCAACTAAATTTATACATTTATATTTTATATATACACACGTCACTGTTAACTGTTACTTGTTACTGGTTACTATTACTATTACTACATATCCATACTATAAAATTATAACATGAGCGTCTTAAATATATAAATACATATGGATAATTTTCTACGGTTAAATAAAACAGCAAATGATTTACGGATGAATTAATTCGATTTGTACTTATATCAAGAGAATTATTCTCTTACGTGACTTAATATTTCAAGCAAACGCTAGTTTGTTATTGCAAATTGTTATTTAATATTATTTATCGTCCTAAACATATACATATATTTAATATATAATGTATAAGTCTTAATTCTATTTATTTTACTAACATTAACTTGATTTATTCCTCAAAAGACTCCCGCATTTTATTTATAGTCCAATTAATTATCAATTAAAGATTTATCTTTACACAATCTTGATTTCGGTTAATTAAATTATTTTTAACAATATTTAATTTATTATTTATCCGATTTTTTTATAAACTTTCATTTGTAATCTATTAACTTTTACGTTAATAATAACAACAACTAGAGTAGATTAATATAGGCAGGTATTGCGCGTAATTTACTTAAAAAAGTTAAATAAAATATCATATTTCATTAAATTTTTATTTAACGCTAGCCGCAGTACACGTTTATAGCTGGATTATGAAAAATTTTCTACCGTATTTCATCATCATTATCCATTTTAAGTGTCAGTAATATCCAAAGTTGATTTATGCGTCCTAGTAAAGTTTTGTTGTTAACATTATTGTTTGTAATATTTTTACAGTTGCTTTTTAAATTATTATAATATGCGGCTTATTATTATTATAATTTTTACACTTAATATCTATGGATAAAATATACTTCGAGATAATATAGCGAGTGGTTTACTTGCGAAAGGGTGTCGGTTCCGGTAGCAGACGAGTGATTTCCTGTCTACGTGTGTTCAAAATATACCGCTATTTAATATAGACTCACTGAGATTTATTGAGTGTTCGTTTCACCTCATGATACACTTGAAGATATTTTTCTATTATTATATCCGCGAAACTATTTAACATCATTCACATGATTAATTCTTTGTATGTTTGGCTCTGCATTCATGATTATTAACAATAAAAGAATTTGTCTGTGTATATAATTATTAACAGGCTTTATTATAATTCAATTGTAGATTATTTATTTATATCATGAATAAAATTATTTATAAAAAAATTATTGATGATAAATTAAAAAAAATTAATACTCACAATTGAATTTAAAATTAAATTAATAATTTTTTTTTTGCATTTTTTATTTTTATAACTTTTCTTAAATATTCACGTTTTTAAAGATATAAGCTCATCCTGATGATACACTCATCAAAAGGTTCCGATGAGTGTAATATCGGGGTGAGCTTATATCTTAAAAAATGTCAATATTTAAAAAATTACAGTTAAAATTTTTCTTATTCTTTTAATAATGCAGATTATCAATTCTGAAATTTATCAAGTAAAATAATTATTTATTGTTATTGTATTAAATATTGAAAATTTAAAAATATGACGAGGTCATCTCGTTGTTATTTGACCTGAAAAATGTATAATTATTACATACCGTCGAATATATAAAGGCGCGCCCATGTCATTTTTTGGTATGGGCGCCTGCCTGATGGGCCTGGATGGCCCACGGGACTACATAATTCCTTGTCATTTTCATACTATCATTACGTGCGCGGTAATACTTAAAGTAATAATATTGTATACAGAGTTTTTAATGCACACATTTATTTGCGCAAAGAAATAAATTTTAAATGCTATTCAATGAAAAAGAACTCATTGTCCAGTATTTATATTGCCGTTTAATGTTAATTAGAAAATATATTATTGAAGAAAAAAAATAATTTCGCATCTCGGATAATGAATAATCGCTGATAGGTTTTTATTAAATTAAAAAAAATAAAAAATCTTGATGAGCATAAAAATTTTTTACATTTGAAATTTTAATTCTTGATTTAAAATGAAATAAAAATGACTGGAGAGAATTTACAGTACACATGTGTATTTTTATGACGCACGATTAAAATTCCATGGTAAACGGATATTCACGTCTTGTCTCGCCACATGTTTATAAAATTTGCTGATGTTTTGTACAAACCAGCAATTGCTTTTCTTCTTTAAATGTAACGCTAATAAAATTAAGTGAAAATACTTTTACTTTGGATAAAAAATTTTAAAAACTATATAATAAGTGTTAGCAGAGCAAAAAAAAGCCGAGTGTAATTTGATGAGGTAACGATGAAGTTAAAAAGAAAAATTTCCGGCAAACAAATAAAATAATAGTGTAGTAATGCAGCAATAATGATTTAAAAGTGTAATAAAATTATTTAGTATTTACTTGATAGCGCGATCAAGGGATGTAGGTCGATTGCGCTGCCTGGAGGTGTAAGAATCTCAAAGTATATAACATAAGCTGATATTGAAACGAGAGAAATATATAAACGACTTGCTCGTCACGATTATACTACACTACATGTGGCTTCTTAGCTTATATTACTTCTTCATACATACATACATATTTACTCACATATTTACTTTTTATTTTTTTAACTACATTTATGTTGCATTGACCTGTTCTCTCGGTGCTTCTTCGCACGATTATTTTTCTGTTCACTCAGCACACCGTAATTTAACTTAAAAGTCTAATTTTGTGTACCTGTGACTTGATAAGTTGACAATTTTAATTATACCAATTACTGCATAACAGAGTCATCAACCTTAAATGCAATTATTTGGTAAATTTTATCTGCAATTAAAATTTACTCAACAGTTGCAATTAAATGAAGTTTTTTTATTTTCTTGCACGCCGTAATTTATAAAAAAAAAAATAATTAACATGACTTAGATAGTTTCAATTAAAAGTTTACTGACATCATACGGTGGCATAAATCTTTTTAAGACATTTGAAGATTAAATATTGAGGATGAGAATTTTAGTCTTAGGACATTACATATCACTCGGCAATGTAACGTGGTTCATTGAGCACGAGCGTTAGAAAACATTTCACCTATCGGGTAATAAATAAATAAATAAAACCTTAGAGATTACTTCGCGTCATGTTTACCCTCAAGATTAAACACATCATTTCTATGTTGTCTTTTTTTTATGGCACTCCTCACACTGACAATATTTATACATTGACATTTTTCACTTAAAACAATTAGCACGATTACTATCTTTCCTACTTTTCATGTCAGCTTATCTCTACATCCATATTTTGCTCTATCCAGGATATCAATTGTCTTTTGTATTACTCATTTTTTTTTAATCTTCAAATTGATTACTCATTAATTACTTTTTAATGTCGGTTGTCAATATTTTATCAATACACAATAATAAAAGTAGAAAGTACAATAGATAAATTTTCTAAATAAAAAATAAAATAAAATCAATAGTATTTTTTTTTGTTACAACTCACTGCGCATTCGATAATTAAATATAAATAAAAATTTCTATTGCCGATTGAATTATATGTAGGAACTCATTGATTAAAATTTTAAGGTCAAACAATAATGCAGGTGTATTGTAATGGAACACTTCCGTCGTAACTTTCAATCATAGAGCTTAATAATTGTAAATATATTTTACTTAAGCATAGAAATATATATGTTAATATTTTTTTTTATTTATAAAAATAATAAATAAAAAAGAAAAGAATTTTTTTAAAGTAAAACATCAGATATTTTTTTTTTAAATTAGCTTGAAATCTTCTAATTAAAAAAATAAACAGAGTAACCAATTACATTATAAAATAGTTATTTACTAGACGTATTACTCTATTTTCAATGATACTTAAATCAGCTTACATCTGAAATTTTTTTTTATTTTTATTAACAATTAATTAACAAAAAAAAAATTTTCTTATAATAAGTTATTTATAACAATCCAAAAAATTGACTCTTATAATTATTTAACGTATCGAAATTTTATAAAATAAATTAAACAATCTGAAAAATAAAAATGATAATAAAGTTAACCGACATCTAAAAATTTTTAGAATTTTTTTTATTGAAAAAATTATTAAAAAAAAATTAATTGAAAAAATTTCACATGTAGAAAGTTTTAAAAATTATACGTGCAATTTTTTAAAAATACTTTTCTTGTTCTAATTTAATTGATAAAAAAAAATCTAAAATTATTAAACGTCAGTAAATTTTAGTGTCATTAATTTGACACTTGATTTTTAAACATCATCTTCATGATAACCATAAATATTTAATTTTAATTTAAAGTTTGCTCTGGTAAATAATTTTAACTGAGTAAAATACAACTAAACACAATCTAAATATAAGTGTAAGCGACATGACCCCCTGGGCGGGTTGAACCTTCTCGGGTCTTCTTCACATGACTTAGTTGTACGTATACCGTATACTGTACAGATGATCCACACTCCATATACGTGTGCAGTGTGGAATAGGGTATAATAGAGCAGAGTAAAGTAGCAAACTTCTAACATAACATAATATAATATAATGTAACTCGTGAGCAAGCTCGTACATGCGCATCCTGAGTTAGTTCTTGTCATGTGCACTCACTCTCATTGTCAGACATACAGATATCCGTGTCGTGTGGTATACAGTGTTTTATACCACATCCAAACATCATCAGACAACCAACCAACGACCAACCAACGAACCAACCAACCGGTCTAGTAGTCGCTCGAACGTCGCGTTGTTTAACTCTTAGCTTGCAATCGTCTGTGACTGTCATCGCCTCGCTCACATTCGTTGTGCCCGTTCGTCCGGTTCATCATTATCATCATTCTTCTATCCCATCACCGATGGGATTCAACCTCTGTGCACTTCAACAAAAGTTAATTTATAAAATAACAGATCTTCTTAAGTGAACAACTATTTCTTCATTGTTTACGATTGTTATTTAAAAACAATCACGTGGTCTCAATTAACAGTACTCACTTGATTTCCTTGAACTGTTCTGAAAAAAAAAAAAAAAAAAAAAAAAAAAAAATA
>JZSA01000015.1:0-11258 GCA_000956155.1 Cotesia vestalis
GAAGAAGAAGAAATGAAGACTAGTGGTTGTCTGAAATAAAAGATAAAATAATAATACAGAAGTTGAAGAAAAAAAAAAAATATAAACGTGAGAAAGTGATATAAAATTTATTTGAAATCGTCTGTTTAGATTTATTGATTGCATCGTAATTGATCGCCACGCCTTACATTACTGTGCGGTGTTGTTATACTCGCGTATATAATAAGAGGAAGGTGAATTGTTGTAAGTTTAAAACGATTCAGTCGAATGAGAATCGTGTGTTATGTTAGCGCGGGTCATCGGTAATTTGAATCAAATATCGAATAGCAAAATATAAAAGAGAGTGGATATTAATATTTTATTTATAATATTATATTTTATACTCACAGACTTGTCTTGATTGTCTGGCAGACAAGATTATCAATTCAATATCATTTGATTAATCCATCTTTTGAATTTTCAAGACCATAAATTTATATTGGCATTTTTTCTATGTGCCTTAGCTGCTCAGATTCAACAGACGTACTTTATACACCAGAATGTTGTGTAACATACGCGCAGCGTAATATGAAAACATAATCATTTGGTAAAGTGTTGTGTAACCATTGGATTGATGATAAAAAAATTTTAATATTAAATTACCTTAAAACAGAATAATTTAAAAAATAAATAAATATAATAAAATAATTCAAGTGAAAATTATTTTCAATTTTAAAAAGCATAAAAAGAAAACGTTACACTTACACGCACTGAATACCTGGGAAAATTAGTATGAAGATAATCACGAGATTTTTAAAATTAACCGCATTGTCAACGGAATTTAATGTATTTTATTATTAAATTCTTTTGTTTTATTTAATAGAAAAATAGTTATCAAATTATGAGAATTTAAATAAAATAAAAAAGTAATAAAATAATATTCAAAATATAAACGACAAGATTAAAGTCGCAATTAAAATATTTTGAAAGTAGGACTTTGCACAACGTACAACAACACTAACACGTATATATTGTCACGGTATTTTTAATTTGCCAATTTACCCAAGGAAGTCGTATCATGGTACACAGCTATAATGATAAGCCTCTAAGCCAGTGATTGCTGTCTAGATATAAAAGCGACAATGACAGTTGAATTTGAATAATTTTCTTACGTCTATCATAATCATCGTCATCATCATCATCGCTGTAATCTTTAAACTTAATTTATCACTTATACTTACAATTATCGTCAGTAGCAATTTAATTGTTTGTTATTAAACGTAAAAAATAAATAGTAAAATAAAATACTTATTTATTTTTGTCTGAAGAATAGATTTCCCGGATGAGGCACGTTGGAATGCGTGCTTGTCAACATGTTCTACTTGAAATAATTCAATCCGCCAACAGTTTTAACAGTTGGAACTAATACTATTAAAAGTACAGCTTGATTCCAATGTACTCAATAGTTAACTCATTCCAATTTCCAATTCAAGTAAAGTCTCACCGTGTCTACATGACTGCTATCTTGTAATGGTTTTTGCAATATTGAGTATCGCAGAAAAATAAATACGACAAAGACATTGAAGGTTGTCGCTTGCGGCTTGTTTACCTGGAAAAAAATAAGAGGAATAAATAACGCTAAAAAAATTTTAACCACTAGAAAAATAAATAATTATTATTTATAATAATAACAACAATAATAAATATTTCTAGTGACATTTATAATTCAACGCTCAGTATATAACTAAACTCATTATTTATCATTGTGTAAATATTTAATTTTGAGATAATTTAAATTTAAACATTCAAGTTTAACTTGACAAGTATTTCATTTATGAGTTTACAAATATGTTACCTGCCATCACGATATTACAATAAATACACTTGCAAGGTATTAATATTTAATGTAAGGATAAATAATACATATGTAAAGTTAAAGAAAAACTAGACGTCACCTGTGTAAAGTGTTTTTAATTAAATACTATCCAATAGACAGAGTTACTTAATTGTATTTTGCATCGGACTGGACTTGATTAATCATAAAAGTTGTTATGGTATTTATTATCTGATATAAATAAAAATTGATATCAAAAACAAGTAGTGTCATAAATATTTAATGGCATTATCAATCACGTGTTGGTTGTTTGTAAGTATACACGTGCTGTTGACAAAAAATAATAATTAAAAAATAAAATAATAGATATTTAAAAATAGTAAGTGAGTATGCTTTTGATCAATTGACACTTATTCAATATCTAACGGATTTAATTTATTCTATTCATGTGACCAAACAGGTTAAATTGGATTATACAACTGACGGCTCGCTACCAAAATGGATGAAGAATAAAAGAAGAAAGAGAGCATTGAACTTTATGTATTTAATTAAACGTGAATGGTATTTATATATGTGTCTGTATATATATTTCCGCGAATGCTGTAATAATAAAAATAATGCACATAAACAACGTTCAAGACAGAGTATCAAGCATTGAGGAGTTACTACATTGGTTCATAATGCCAACAGACATCAGCAGAAACAGCAACAGCAGTCCAGGTGCAGTTATAATTAGAGCTAGTGGATAGTTCAAGTGCGAAGGGGCCATAGCACGAGTAAACCCAGCTGAAGTGAAGCATTCGTGTGTTGAGGTCTCGAGTCAGCTCTCTTACTCTTTACTTAACTCAAAGTTTACTTTAACAACTAGAGACTAGAGACTAGAGAAGATATCCAGCAACGACGTGGGCAATTATTGCGGTTTCTACTCGATCAGTATCGTAAATCATGTCAGATGAGATTGGTACCGGTCGATCGATGTTTATGTGCTCAAGTATAAAAATATTCTAAACAAATAACACTGAAGTTGACAGATATTAAAAATTTTTTTGGAGTTTAATAGCAATTAAATTATTAAAAAAAAAAAATTTATTAAAAAGTTTCACATGTGAAAATTAATAAAAATTACAAGTGAAAATTTTTATAAGCATTTTTTAATTGTAATTAATTAAAAAAAAAAATTTTTAAAATTAACAGCTGACCGCTAACTTCAGTATTATTTAAAACAATTAAATTTAAACGTACCAGATTTAAATTTACAGTAATTAATATTAATTATTATCACTTTTTAATAGTTTAAATGCATTTAATGATAATTAATAGATAATATAATTAAAATGACAAGCACGTGTGACTTGAGACAAGAGGAATCATCGTCAGTTATTAAAAGTGACTTGGGACGTGCTACGAGAATGGCAAGATTAAAATTTCTCGTTGGATTAAATGCTACTGATGATGATACTCCAAAAGATAACATCGAATATGAGCGAGAAGACCTTCCAAATGTAAATAAACAACTCGAAAGCATTAGTGCGTACAGCAACGTTAATGCAAGTGACGAAGATACTAACAAAGTTACTAATGATTATGATGACGTATTGGTTAAAGATTATGACGGTGAAGAATTATACCAAAATAACGTCGAAGCCTTGAATAGTTTCAGTAAGTTATGTACACAGTCGTTGGATACAGCGCCTAGTAGTTGTAGTGTCACGTGCCCGAACAGCCCAACCAAGTCAAGTAACTCGAGTAGTACTATTAATACAACTACAGTAATGAGTAGTTGCGAAGGGGTGAGGAGACGACACAGTACTAGCGTTGAAATTACTGCATTGACGAATATTAAAACTGGACAAGATGGTATGCCGGTTATAAGTTTTAGTTTTTTACACACCGACGACGTAGATCCTGGAGTTAGTGACGATAAAATAAGTAAGAAAGATCATTTAAATTTGCATGGATCTTGTGATGTGTATGATTTTCCAAAAACACGTGGACTAGGAGGTTATGAGTCTATTGGCCAATCGGAACAAGGATTGTACGAGGACTTTGTGAACACAAATACACGTAAGTCTTTGAATTTAGATTCTCTCTACGATTTTCCAAAAACACGTCGCTTGAGTGTCCGACGGATAAAACTAATGAAAGATAAAGATTTTAAGATGGACGGAGACGAGGATAATGAAGACCGAGTGTACGAAATTCCGAGGTCAAAAGATGATCTTGATATTAAAAAGAACAAGCATTTAATTGACTCACAAAAAAAGTCTTTCCAATCTTTAAACATCGAAATTATGGAAACCGCAGTGGTTCCTATTCCTATAACTGCAGAAGGTTCATACTCGGATCCAGAGTGCCCAAAAGAAAGTTTGAAGAGTCGGGAGAAACGTAGAAAGCATCGTCGGCTGGGTAAAGCATGGTCTCGCATGCGATCGTGGCTGCGTGATGAGAAATTAAAGCTCGGCGAAGTTGTTCAGAAGCACGCTAAACTCCAAGCTGTCGGTGCTGTTCGTGCTAAGCAAAGTGCGGATGATGATGATGGTGATGATGATGATGATGATATTAACAGCAATATCGGCAAAAGCAAAGGAGGCAATCGGTCTGGGTTTTATGACCTGGTAGCAGCGCGCACTCGGGAATTTGGTTCGGTCGTTGAGGAGCACGAGGAAGGTCAGGTCGCTTCTATTGCTACAGTATCTCATACTCATGATATTAAAAGGCCAGATTGTGAGTATGATGATGATCATGTGCAGGGTGAGGATCCTGTGGATGAGAATTCTCACGACCTACAGACCCGGAAGGCTTTAGAATGTTGTCAAGTTGAGAAAGTGAAGACGACGGGCAAGCCGGAAATGATGAGCGGAAAACTACGGAAGAGGATTGCCAGCTCGGAGAATGTCAGTAGGATAAAGCTCAAGCTGACTCCAGTATCTTTTAGCCTCGAAAAATTGTGTAACGACGATGATAATAATAATGTTAATCATAATAATAATAATAACAATATTAATAATATTAATAATGGTAATGACGAAAATGATAATGATGATGCCGGTAATCGCCGTAAGGATGATTGTGGTGGTGGAGATCAGGGGCATAAGAAAAGACACACATTCGAAGACAAGGAATTGCGATCACACGTGGGGAAAGGTGGTTTAATCAAGCGGCGAATGCTCGGGTCAATAAGAGGGTTAATGGCATCAACTCATCTACTGCACCAGCATGATACTGAAGAGGTAGATCATTATTTCCTGTACTATTACTATTATAAATATTTTTATAAACTTAAATTATGAATTTACTTTTCTAACTAGCTCTTAATTTAGGTCATCGTCATTTTGATTTAAAAAAAACTGCTTGATCAATAATTGATCACTGATTATTACTATAATAACCATAATTAATTATTAATTTAAAATAATCAAGAGCTTATTATTGACTTAATAATTAAAGAACTCTCGTTTATGAACCACAGTCTATCGATGACTATTGACTAGTCACAGAAGCCGATCGTGACTTGCTTGAATAAAATTACCTTATTATTCTTTAGTATTGACTTAATAAGTAGCAGTGATGCGTAACATCTTTAGTTAAAGTATCATTACGCCGCTTAATTAATCCTATGATTCTGCATTTTATTTTCTTATGTTGTCTATGTATATCGACGACAACATCGATGTACAGATGACAACCAAGATATAATACGGATTGTATTGTAGAGAATACTTCTGATTCTGGTAATGCACCTGAACACGCGATGGCCAATAGTTCAGGATTACATCATCAAGCGTGATGACTCGCCCAACATATTGTATGTTCGCGGCGCAGTTTCCTCGTTCATCCTGTTGATTATAAATTTATATCGATACTGAAATCCTTTGACAGTTATCTTGACATCTGAAACACGAAGAGCAATTTAGGATGTTGTTAATTATCATGAAATGTCTTTATTGCTTGTTTTATTTAATTTGAAGTTTTTTATTTTTATTATTTTATAACAAGTTGTTTATAATTTTATTTATGAGAAATTTGGGTTGAAATTTAAACACTTGTAAATTTTTGGGAATCAAGTTTAATTATTTTTTGATGTTTTTTTTTAAATAGCTTTAAAAATTGATAAAAAAATTTTATGCTGAAATTAAATTATTATGAAAAAAATTCTACATGTAGAAATTTTAAAAAATTATAAATACAATTTTTTTAAATTTTTATTTAAATGAAAAAATAATTAAAAATTATCAAAAGTTTGCAGACTTCAGTATTTTCAACAAATTAATTTTCTGTTAAATAGTTCAAATTTAAAACATTATTAGATGTATCATTTATTTATATGCAAACTATTATTTTAAAGAATTATTGTAAATTTTTGGAAACCAAATTTAATTATTTCTTGATAGTATTTTTAAAAACAGCTTTAAAAATTAATAAAAAAATTTATGCTGAAATTAAATCATTATGAAAAAATTTCTATATGTAGAAATTAAAAAAAAATTATAAATGCAATTTTTAAAAATTTTTTTTGTAAATGAAAAAAAAAAAAATTAAAAATTATCAAAAGTTTGCAGTCTTCAGTATTATAAAAAAATTGTTTTCAAAAAATTAATTTACTGTTAAATAGTTCAAATTTAGAACATTAGATGTATAATTTATTTGTATGGAAACTATTATTTTAAAGTCCTGTTCTCAGCACGTTTATAGTAACACGACTTAGTATTTCCATATGAGACGATATGATTGTTAATAATTTTATGGAAGAATCAGAGTTCGGCGTAGGTGTGTCTACCTTTAGTTTCCATTATACTTAGCTGGTGGTGCTGTTCATTTACGGTGGTATTAACTCCTCTCGTTATTAGCAAGGGAACTATACATTTAAAATAAATTATATAGATAATGGAGGTATTTTTTATTAATCTAAAGTGTTTGGAATCTTATTACAATATTTATCAAAAAGTTAGTACCGCTTAAAAAGTTTTCATTCTTGCATCTTTCACGAATATCTTTATGAAACTTTCGAAAACTTACAAGCTAATAATTTACAATTATGTATGATAATTTTATGACGGTTTTGTAGTTTTACAATACAGTCATAAGTTTATCCGAGAAACAATTGAGTCATAACTTTATGATACAGAAGTAATAGATTTTTCTTCCGTACTCAGCTATGCAGTAAAATTTATTGTAAAAATTTTTAATAGCGTTGCATCTATTGAAACATTTTATGATCTAATTTATTCAATAGAAATAGTCATCTTAACTTAAAGAAAATCATAAATAAATTTTTATTATCAATAATCTCAAAGGTTGATGTCCAAAATAACAATGTAAAATATTTATAGACTATAAATTTTTATTTATTTTTACTCATGACAGGAATATTAAATTGCTTCGTTATAAAAAATGTATCATTAAAAAAAAACATCTTAAAAAAATTTCAGATAAATATTTGGGAGTTATTTAAACTCATGACTATGACAATGAATTTAAATTGTTAAACAATAGAATGGAGTAGTTATTTTGAAGTGATTAATTTCACGCGAGTCGTGCTCTGGCTCTACACGTGGAAAGTGTGGGAAAGTTGCGTGGTGAAAATACTATACATATGTCGTTATTCGCTGTTGTTGTTGGCCAGGATTTAGTGATGTACATATACGTGTGCTACGTCTATATTTATACTGATATTTCTGCAGCGATATATGGAGAATAGACGAGATCGGTATATTGCGATATGATAATGTATATATTGACCGTGAGGATATCCTTATGTTTAATGTAATGTAAGGTGAAATGAACGTAAGCTTCAAAACAAGATATTTATTTATTTATTTATTTATGTATGACAACTCATGAATACACACATGTTTATTTATTTTTATATATGTTGAAGGTATATTGAAAAAAGTAAGAAATCGTGGATTTGTTGCTAATCCTTGATGGAGAAATTTCGAATATTTAACGTACGTGTGCGAAATCAAGTGCGAAAGAAAGTAGTTTTTTTTTTTTTTTTTTTTCAACAAAAACGTGCTCAACATTTAAATATTTCAAGAAATTAAAATCTAAAAATAATTGTTTTAGGTGAAAGATCATAAACAAGACTTTCAATTGTTGGAAATTAATTAATTTATTGTCTGATATAAAAGAAGACAATGGAAAGATTACATTAGCATTGAAAAGTGAGTGCAGAATTGCTGGGTGTAAGGTTGCGAAAATTGAAAACCAGAATTCACTCAAGGTCTTTATGATTGGAATAATAGTTATGTAACGAGATTTATTGAGATCGAGTTATTACAATTTTCTTATTTTAAATTCATGCCATGTACTCCGATAATTATTCTTTGAGGTTCACCGGCACGGCTCAAGAGAATAAGAAGAAATACAGATTAACTTAAAAGAAAGTTGTCTGCTCAGTCTCATGGTCTTGGAGTTTAATTTTTATAATTATTATTTGTCTCTCGAATTTATTTTACGAGAGATCGAAGGTCAACTTGCGTGACAGATTAACAGCGGTCAGCGTATAAATAAAAAAAGCAACAAGTAGTTTACTATTTAGTGAATATAAAAATGTAGGATGAAATTACTAATTAGTAACGCGTGCAGTATAGTGTATTAGTGCTTGCACGGGTAATCTATTGAAGTATAAACGATAGCAAGAGAAAGTAGATAGTCTATCAGTTTTTTTTTTTTTCATAGATTTTTTGTTCCTTCGGCTTCTCTTATTCTATCGAAACACAGATTGCCGATTAAAATCCTAAATAGCTGTTAAATTGGCGTGTACACTGTACGCGTACTTACCATTTCTATATTTCACAATTATTTCAACACGAGGTTGTTGGAAAAAATTAATCGACGTATTATGACAACAATGTTTATCGTCACGTTGTTTGATTATTTATCTAAAAGTCAAACATAATTAACTAAAAGGATTATTTTTTAAAATTTCAGTGACAATTTGTCAATCACTGCGACGACAGGTTGATGATGAGTTTTTATTTTAAAAACTAAATAAGGCTCAGGAGATCGCTGTTATTGTATCCATGCACTTTAAACCAAAGCTGTTATAGTCAATAAACGTACGTTACGATGTAATGTAATGTGAAAGTTTTAAGACTTAACGACTCTCAAAACACCGAAATGGGAGCGCATATCGTCTAGCCTTTTCATAAATTTTCAACAGTTATTTAGGAGAAAAGAAAGTGATTGAATACATTCAATTGTTGTAAATGGATAAAAAATTCAATTTAGTACTAAACTATTATACACCGGATTTTTTTTTTTTTACAACAAAGAATCTCGTAAAGTAGTTATTGATAGTCATAACATTAATTGTTCCATTTATATATTTTTAATTTATTTCTTTTATACTTTTAATTCGATGATTAATTACACGAAAAATATGCTGATTGCTAATTGCAATAAAATATTCATAACAGTCTAAGATATAAAAATGACAATTTTAACAGCAAAATTATTGCTAAGTCGATTAAATATTATTATAGATAATAAACATTTTTAAATTATTAAATTATGCTAATTATAACAGTAAATTATTTGATTAAAGTTATCACTATAAAATATATCATTTTTTTTTATTAATATATTGAATTTCAGTTACGTGTAACGGAATTACTGTCCGCTTATTTTTTTAATTATAATTATTTTATTATTGAACTTTTATTGTCACCGTTATTGTAGTTGAATTTATGAAACATTGTGTACATGTTCTGTTCACTAGCATAAGATTAAGTGCTACAAATTTTAGTAAGATGTTACTGTCTTATCTATGTTATGACTAATTCGTGACAATCGCATGAGCAAGTTTAGATACAAGAGAAAGGAGGAATTACTTTATTTTTTAACCGCTTCCAGTTTGCTAAGTCATCTAGAAATTTGTTCTAAACTTTTTTTCTCCAATTAAAATTTTTTTAATTTATTTTTAGTCATTTAACTTTGATAGATAATTTTTTTTTTTAAACTAAGATATTTTATTTTATCATTAGAAATATATTCTAACATTTTATGAATTTAACACAGACATAATAAATTTTGAAAATTTTTATAACAATTAAATTATAATAAAAAAATTCCACATGTAAAAATTAAAAAAAAATTATGTGTGAATTTTTAAAAATATTTTTTTTATTATAATTTAATTGTTAAAAAAATGTTCAAAATTTATTAAGTCTGCTAATTTCTGTATTTTAATATTTTTACAATGTAGAATTTTAAAAATTTATTAGCATTAAAAAAAAAATAATAATTATAAATTTTAACTTAATTTAATGAATTTTAGACATCAATTTAATAAAAAAATAAATTTAATATACATATAATAATTAAAGTAACAAACATGAAAATTTTATCATCAGAGATAAGAGATAAACATCTAATCGATTTTATTACATACAATAAATGTTACATTAACGGACCCATTTAAAATAAAATAAAATAAAAATTTTATCTCATCTCTATTTGAATAAGACATCAAATTTAAAAAATAAACTAGATAGTCTTATTTATGTAATTAATTAAACTCGATATTTCTTCTCCGTCTAGTACATCTAAATAATTAAAAAAAATTTTTTTCCGAGCATTTATTACTAATTTTTTTTAACGGAGAACCAGTCTTGACCGCGTAAGCTAACACTTATATCTAAGTATTGAAAATAAAAAATTCTTGTCTTATCAACAGACTACTGTGTCTTTGTAGATACTCCATTATATATGTATGTACATAAGCATAAGAATACATGCAAAATAGTATAACTTGATGTCTATTATATATCATAATTATCATATGATATGGTATGCACAGAAAGAGAAATACATATCCCGCTATCAGGTGGTCACGCTCTGTTAGCACTGAAAATGTCCTGCGACAGTTTTTAACGGTGACAAGATGGCAATTATTAGTCTTAAGAGTATAACTATTCGGTGCTTGTTTAGTTTGCGGACTCCAGACTTGAGACTTCAGAACCCGGTAGACATATTAACACTATCTTAGCTGTAACTATTTCACAAAACTTATTAGTGCAACAACTGCTTTAAAATTTTAATATTGTAATTAAATATTCAAGTGGAAACAACTTTCGAATGATAATTATTACAGCGTATTCTCTAGACAAATTATTTAAATATCAAACTTTAGATTTTTTATTTTTTATTTTAATAAATTTATCTATTATTTGCGTGATTAAAGATTATTAATAAATGATTCAAGTTTATATAATATACAATATAATGTATGTATATATTTATATATACAGTAGATACACTTGAATAGACAAGACAAGGTGAAAGGGAACCGGAAATCTCAGGACATTATCATGATATGAGATTTAAAATGTTTATTTTTTGTTTATAATAATAAGTTTGCTGCACTGGTGAAATGCCAAGGAAGAAAATGAAAGCACAAGGGAAATTGTTTCTTTCAAATGATCATTCAAAACAAAGAATTTTTTTTTTTTTTTTTTTTTTT
>JZSA01000016.1:0-47536 GCA_000956155.1 Cotesia vestalis
TAATAATTAAAAAAAAATATTTTTTTTTAATTATTAATTAAATTAAAAAATGATCAAATAAAGTTAGCGTGGCTTTAATTTTTTAATTTTGCTTAATTTATTAAATTTAAAACTAAAAAAAAATTTTTTTTTTAATTTTTTACATTTAAAAATAAAAAAAAATTTTTTTGTAATAATTTTTTCAATAAAAAAAATAGTAGAAAAATTTTTAAATTCCCGCTAAATTTATTTTTATAAAAAAGTTGAATATTTAGCTAAAGAATTTTACAGATAAAAGTTATTCAATAATTACTTAACAATAGTAATAAATTAGCGTAATAGTTAAGTAATAATAACAAAAGGTATTGAATGACATATTGTATATTATTAATAGGTGGAAACAGCTCTGGAGGTGTTAATGAGGCGTGGAGAAATGTCGGTGAAGAGATGGAGGCTGCTGCAGAAGCTCACCGCGCTTGGGGAATTGCTCTAAGTGAACAACTGGCAAAACCTTTAAGGGTATAAATTATAAATATATATAATAAAAACAATAATTTAACAAACAAGCTAGAATAATTATATTTACAAGTATTTATGTACAATATATTTACCGCGAATGATATTTAAGTGGAATGTTGGGTTGCAATAACGACATTTAACACACAGGTGGGTGTAGCAGAGGCTCAAGGCCGTTCCCGTAAGGCCATCGAGAGTTCGGTGGACAAGGCGTCGAAATCGCTGCAGGAATGGCGCGGAGTAGCGGCTAAAAGTAAGAAGCAGAGTTTTACGAGTGCTCGGGAAAACGAGCGGCTTCAAGATTTGGCTCGGATTCAATCGATTAGCCAGAGCCAGCAGAACAATAACAAGACATCGAGCCATCATATGACCGAGAAAGAGGTCAACAAACTTGAGAATAGACGGAGAAAGGCCGAGGACTCGTCACGTAAAGCCGATACCGAGTTCTACACTGTCAGCGTGAGAGCTGAGAGAGCGAGACTCGAGTACGAGAGCACTGTGAGAAAGGGCGCCAAGCAGATGGAGTTACTCGAGGAAGAGAGGCTCAGTGCTCTAAAGGATCTGGCTAATGTTTATTTGGCGCATTTGCAAGCACTTGCTCCTCGTCTTCAACAGGTTTGTTTGCTTTACACTCGGTATAAATTAACAATAGAAATAGATATATGTATCAAGTGATGAATTTTTATTTATTGTAATTATGGTAAATAATTCACCGGTAATTGGACGCAAAACTGTCATTTTTATTGATGGATTATTTATTGCAACAATTATAACAAGCAACCTTGCGGTCACTAAGTGATTGCCGGGACTTGTGAACTAAAAAAATTTTTAATTTAGCCTTATTGAATAATGACTCTTGTTAAATTGCACTGTACTTTCTTAAATATTGACATTTTTAAAGATATAAGCTCATCCTGATGACACACTCATCAAAAGCTTTCATTTGAGTACCCACATGCATTTTTATATATTTTTCATATATACATATATATAAATAAATATACAAAATATATGAAAAATTGATGTGGGTACTCAAATGAAAGGTCTTGATGAGCGTAACATCCGGATGAGCTTATATCTCAAAAAATGTCAATAGATCACAAGATACAAGGTCATTTCTTAATTATTTATCTAGAGGTAGAAAATTTTCGAATGCAGCCTAAATAATTATCATAATTAATTGACTATCAGTGAGAATGAAATGAAACCTTGCAAATGTACAAATTAAAGTCAAGACCTTTGCAATAACACTAAATTTTGCTAAAAAAACTTATTTTATTTTATGACTATCGTGAAAAAAAAATTTATCTTATTTTCTTAATAATATAAATGATTTATATGAGTGTTTATAAATTTAATCATATTTTTGTTGATATTATTTTTAGAGCGCCGACCGTCTAGCAACGCCAGTACGTAGCTGTAGTGTTGCCCAAGATATTGATATCCTGAGAAATTTAATCCGACGTATGGACAGCAACGATGCGTCAAGTGTTGACCAGCTGCTTCCTGATTTTTACGCTGAGCACGTGACCTTGGCGATGAATCGTGAGCGACGAAAGCAAGCACTTGTGAGAGTGATGCATTTAATAAGACAGGATTTGGAGCGAGAGAGACGAGGGAGAGAAGGTCTGGAGACACTCCACCGTGCATTTATTCAAACACCTGCATTCGCTGCGGACGAAAGTACCCAAAATGTCACGGACAAATTGCATCACATGCGTTCAATGTTGACGTATCTGGAGGCTGCTAGGTATAAAGTTGCCGGCGCACTTGTTGAAGTTGAAGGTGGTAAAAGGGGTAAACATCCTCTTGCTGAGCACATTCTTGTGTCCCGCGACAAGCAGGGTCTTCAGCAGAGTGTTCTCAAGATGCCCGCGTGGGCTAAAAATGAGGTGTTCGAATTTCCAGAGGTTGATGAGGATCTTGTTGATGACATTCATCTGAGCAAAGACGCCGAAAATGAACGGCACCAGTGGATCGATCGCACTGCTGGAGACGGCAACTCGGAAAATCCTCCGGACGAAGAGGACTTTAGCGACTTTGATGAATTCAGCAGCCAGTCTGAGGATAATAACAATCAGGATGTTGACGGTTCTGATATGGGAGATAATAAACATGATCAGCTTGAGCAGTGTCGTGCTATTTATCAGTACGCGGCTAATCTTAATGATGAATTGAGCCTTACACCCGGTGATTTGATTACTATACACGAGAAACAACCGGACGGATGGTGGATTGGCGAGTGTGCGGGTAGAACGGGAATATTTCCTGCTACTTATGTTCAAGTTATCCGTTGAATTGACTTTAAGCTGGGCTTAATGACAGTAATGCCTTCACAAGTGCCAATTCCATATGATTGATCTATTATTTACACTTAAATATCCATTTAATCTTGTTTATTATTTTTTAATTAATTTCAATCATTAAGTGGCTTATTAGTCGATTATTTCTTTTATTAATTAATTAATTCATTCATTCGTTTTAAATCATCGAGTAATTGTTAATAAAAATAAGCAACTATTTATATATTTTAAATTTGAAAAAGCGCGACCAAATAATGCACTTGTATATAACATTTAATCATTTTTTAATTGTAAATAAATGTCATTTTTGATTATTATTAAAATATATTGTAATAATAAACCTCGAATGTTCATAATAAAAATAAACTTATTTAATTATTAATTTTTTTATCGTTTAATATTTAAATTATTGGTAATTTGTACGTGATTGCATTCCAGAAGAAATATAATTTAAGACTGTAATTTTACTTACGTAATAAGTAGCATTAAATTTAATTAGTCTAGATATTCATCGCTAAAATCATTCCGTAGTTGGTCCATTAACTCTGATAAGTCTCTGTCATCAACATCTGCATAAATAAAAAGTTAAAACTGTAAAATCTTTGTACATATTTATAGCTAATTACTTGGTAATGAAAAAAAAAAAAATATGTAAGTACAGTAGTAAGGCTTTATTTTTGTTGATATTATTTTTAGAGCGCCGACCGTCTAGCAACGCCAGTACGTAGCTGTAGTGTTGCCCAAGATATTGATATCCTGAGAAATTTAATCCGACGTATGGACAGCAACGATGCGTCAAGTGTTGACCAGCTGCTTCCTGATTTTTACGCTGAGCACGTGACCTTGGCGATGAATCGTGAGCGACGAAAGCAAGCACTTGTGAGAGTGATGCATTTAATAAGACAGGATTTGGAGCGAGAGAGACGAGGGAGAGAAGGTCTGGAGACACTCCACCGTGCATTTATTCAAACACCTGCATTCGCTGCGGACGAAAGTACCCAAAATGTCACGGACAAATTGCATCACATGCGTTCAATGTTGACGTATCTGGAGGCTGCTAGGTATAAAGTTGCCGGCGCACTTGTTGAAGTTGAAGGTGGTAAAAGGGGTAAACATCCTCTTGCTGAGCACATTCTTGTGTCCCGCGACAAGCAGGGTCTTCAGCAGAGTGTTCTCAAGATGCCCGCGTGGGCTAAAAATGAGGTGTTCGAATTTCCAGAGGTTGATGAGGATCTTGTTGATGACATTCATCTGAGCAAAGACGCCGAAAATGAACGGCACCAGTGGATCGATCGCACTGCTGGAGACGGCAACTCGGAAAATCCTCCGGACGAAGAGGACTTTAGCGACTTTGATGAATTCAGCAGCCAGTCTGAGGATAATAACAATCAGGATGTTGACGGTTCTGATATGGGAGATAATAAACATGATCAGCTTGAGCAGTGTCGTGCTATTTATCAGTACGCGGCTAATCTTAATGATGAATTGAGCCTTACACCCGGTGATTTGATTACTATACACGAGAAACAACCGGACGGATGGTGGATTGGCGAGTGTGCGGGTAGAACGGGAATATTTCCTGCTACTTATGTTCAAGTTATCCGTTGAATTGACTTTAAGCTGGGCTTAATGACAGTAATGCCTTCACAAGTGCCAATTCCATATGATTGATCTATTATTTACACTTAAATATCCATTTAATCTTGTTTATTATTTTTTAATTAATTTCAATCATTAAGTGGCTTATTAGTCGATTATTTCTTTTATTAATTAATTAATTCATTCATTCGTTTTAAATCATCGAGTAATTGTTAATAAAAATAAGCAACTATTTATATATTTTAAATTTGAAAAAGCGCGACCAAATAATGCACTTGTATATAACATTTAATCATTTTTTAATTGTAAATAAATGTCATTTTTGATTATTATTAAAATATATTGTAATAATAAACCTCGAATGTTCATAATAAAAATAAACTTATTTAATTATTAATTTTTTTATCGTTTAATATTTAAATTATTGGTAATTTGTACGTGATTGCATTCCAGAAGAAATATAATTTAAGACTGTAATTTTACTTACGTAATAAGTAGCATTAAATTTAATTAGTCTAGATATTCATCGCTAAAATCATTCCGTAGTTGGTCCATTAACTCTGATAAGTCTCTGTCATCAACATCTGCATAAATAAAAAGTTAAAACTGTAAAATCTTTGTACATATTTATAGCTAATTACTTGGTAATAAAAAAAAAAAAAATATGTAAGTACAGTAGTAAGGCTTAGATTTAGAAGTAACGGTGAAAAATGAACCACGCGTTAAATAATTGTTTGAATTTATTCCCATCTCGATGCAAGTATTTGAATCACAGCTTTCATTGAGTAATTGCAAAGCTCTTCGATATGATCCATCCCAAGTGTGAGACCAAAATTTACCGTCTTTTAATATCGCTGCGTTTATTGACTCTGTGAAATATACGTATGAGCGTCCATGGCTACAAATAGCTTCGTCTATGACTAAAAAAAAATTTAATTAGATATTTTAATTTATAAAGATGAAAGAAAATTTATTTATTAAATTTAATTAATCTTTATTAATAAATAAATAAATTAAATTAAATCGTACGATGCTTTGGAAGGTGAATAAAATCAAGAGCTGATCCATGGTGAATGAGACAGCCAGGCTGAGCTTTCCCTCCGTTGGGATAAAAATCCACGTGACCAATCGGCTCTGGAAGACCCAGACCAAGTTTCGTCATTAATTGTCCGTTCGTGTGAATGATATCAACAAACGGAGCGTCAGAAACGTCTAATGAGAGACTACTGTTTGAAAAACATGGCTGAGCCGGATCTAGTCCAGTTATCCGTGTAATTTTCCATGACGATTTAAACTTTTTAAATTCATCAGCCGCTACGCCGCATATGTGAGCTCCCAGGCTGTGCCCGACCATGTGAATCGAGCCCCAGTTAGTTTTCGGAGACTCTGGAGATGCTGATTCCGTTGCATTTACAATGTGGGATAAAAGCCTGGATAATAAATTAAATATCATTTTAATTTAAATACTAGCAACTTTGCAGTCACTGTGTCAACTAGAAAATAAATAAAATTTTGCTTTATTAAATAATGAATCTTATTAAATTGCATTGTAATTTTTTAAATATTGATTTTTTTTAAGATATAAGCTCATATTGATGTTACTCTCATCAAGAGCTTTCATTTAAGTACCCACATGCATTTTTTATATATTATTCATATATACATATATATAATATATATAAATATATGAAAAAATGATGTGGGTACTCAAATGAAAGCTCTTGACGAGTGTATCATCGGGATGAGCTTAAATCTTTAAAAATGTCAATAGTTCACAAGATATAAGGCAATTTCTTATTTATTCAATAATATTTTCATCAGCTTCCTGAATCATCAAGTATTTATCAAAGAAGCAATATAATTATAATTTAATATTCAGTAACTGAGGTCATTGAATTTTTATTTTATTGTTTTCTTCATTAATATTTTTTTTCAGCAAATATATTAAATTAAAGTTTTTCTGTTTAATTTTAAATTAATTGTGTATGTACTGTAAATTAATATTAATTACCTCTATTATTTTTCTAGTACTTGACTGTCCTGGAAAACTGACCAAAAATTTTATGAGAATTAAAAATAAAAATTAATACTGAAATTTAAAAATTTTTGGAATTTTTATAACAAAAAAAAATATTTTTTGAAATTGGCACTTATAATTATTTTTAATTTCTACATGAAGAATTTTTTTAAGAATAATTTAATTTTAAGAATCCAAAAAATTGTAAAATGTTTGTTAAAACTTCAATATAAAAAATTAACAGTATAATTACAAGGCCAATTTAGCATGAACCAATTTTTCCGTTATTAAAATATATTTTCTAATTATTTATTAAAGTAGGAGACTCAATTACTGACTTAGCGATTTCACGGCCCACGAATCTTGTATTAACAGCAGCTTTGTAATAATTCCAGGTGTTGCCGTGAGCACTCCAGTCCACAATTATAACGTTAACATCATCCTAAAAAATAAATACATCAATTAAAATTTATTCAAATAATTTAAGAAGAAAAATAAAATTACCCATAAACGAAAAGCTTGATCCATGTCTTGTAACCAAGACATTTCTCCATCCGATAAAAATCCATGAACGATAATAATTGTCTTGCGTTCAATTTTAAAGTCCGTCCACTCTAGTCCAAATTGATTTCCTGTCAAAACAAGCACGCGGTGAGGGTGGTTTCTTGAAGTTAAAAAAAATTGCACACCCAACTGATGAGTCTGTGAGCCTCCAGGTTGAAACAGCCAGTCAAATCCATTGGCAATTGATGCTCCGAGTCCAAAACAATCAACTTGTCCGTTCTTAAATAATTTTCTATCAACAGTCGCGGGGAATTTTATTTTTGTGCCATTTGGCCAACTAAAAAATCTTTTTCGCTCAATGACAGTGCTTCCGTTGTTAGTTCTTGTCTTATTACTATCATTACTATAATAAATATTTGTCTGATTAACACTAATACTGAGTATCACTTTATAGCTAATAAAAAGAAGAAACATCAATAAATGGAACTTCATATTGACACGTGTTACACCAATTTGACTTTTCTTTGAATGAATGATCTCAACTCTGTATATATAGCTCGTGGTCAAACAAATAAAAATACATTACGATAAGCCACGGCATACAAGGTCATAGGCACGTCTGTCAATCACTTATGTATCCATGTAATGCAATGATTTCTTAACTAATTTTATATAAATGTGTCCCAATTAATTAGAATTTTTATATTTTAAAATTTATGAAGCAATGAAAAATTTTATTTACAAACTTTGTAATAAATTTTATTAGATTATTAATTATCAAATAGATTATTTTATTTTATTTTATATATGTATATAATATGAAATATATATAAAAAATTTTTCATAGTTTCATATTCCTAGTTTTTCTTTCTTCTTTTTGCCCTTGCCTTTTTTTCTCTTGTCTTTGTTCTGAAAAAAAAAAAAAAAAAAAAAAAAAAAAAAAAAAAAAAAAAAAAAAAAAAAAAATAATAAATTACCTGCTGCTGCATAAAAGGCGCGTTCTTAGCAGAAGAAGTTTTACTACCTCCCTGAAAACTAGAGAAATCAACTTCTTTGTAATTGAAATCTTGTCGAGGCAGCATACCCTTTTCTTCCAACTCTTTTCTATTCAAAGCCTTTTGCGATTTTCTCTTCAAGCTAAAAAAAAAAAAAAAATTAATTAAAAAAAATTCAAAAATAATTCTACATAAAAAATAAATTAAAACATACTCAGAATTTGCGAAAGCATTTAATGGTTTAACAGGACTGACTGAATTATTATTAGCCTTATTAAAAGCTTTTCTCTGCCTCCTAGTCATCTTCTTTTTTTTCGGCTGACAATTATGATCATCATCCTCCTCATCATTCCTTTGCCGCTTCTTAAAAGCATTAACAACAACTGTGCTCGCATTAGCAGGTGCAGGATTTGTGAAATCAACTTTACTTTGTCTGACATTACTCTTATCATCATTATCATCATCATCATCATCCTCCTTAATATCTCGTTTTCTTTTTTTAGTCCCAGGTATCGCAGTCAGCGGTACTTGAAGATTGTCGTCAATTTTCTTCTTACTTACATCACTCTGACTCACAACATTCATAAAGTGTTCATGAATGCGTTCGACACGCTCGGCATTATCAGCAGCCTCTCTTTCAGCCAGTCTCGTCTTAGTTTCCTCAGAGCGTTTCTCCTCTTCTTCTTTTCTCTTACGCTCTTGTTCTTCTATTGCAGCAATCATCGGAATGACAAGCTTGTACCTCTGGAACGGGCTGACAAATAATTTCTTGGCTTTCAAAAGTTTTTTCCTGGCAGTGGAGTCTTCATCGTCGGAATTAGCCGGGCTGTCAAACACCGTCACTTGATGATGTTTTCCTTTGGCAGTTTGATCTGAATTTTTTAAATTTTTCTCATCATCCCTACTGGTGTCCATACTGGAGCCTTCTTCATCCTCGTCATTGATCAGACAAGGTAAATTAGCTTGAACATCAACTCCAGTTATATTATCATGCGGCGACCACATCCAGATATCAGAATCAGCGGGTTGATTATTTAAATTCAACCTGGGCCTCAATTCCTGCTGCAACACAGGATTTATCAGCGGCTGTTCTCTCGCCTTAAGAATCAATTTATGCAGCTTCAACAAATTCTGCCTAACTAGCGGAGGAATAGGATTGCAACACGCCAGAATACCCTGCATTTCACGGGGCAAGGTCTCAGCAATATTCAGCAACATGTGATTCGGCAAAACATAACCAGTGCTATCGTCTTCTTGCCTAGCAGTTTCATCCCGCCAGGCGAACAGCTGCTTCAACGCATACAACTGCTTGTTGTTGAACATCTTCTGGCTCTTGCGGTACATGTTCATGCAACTGGTTTCGTCGCATACCGGCTTCTCGTAAATTTTCTTGCAAATGTCAACTCCACGGTCATAGACAGCCTTTAGAATATTCGTCTGTCCATTCGCTGCGTCGATCAAGGCATTTCGAAGGATGTCTTTGATGTAGAGTAAATAATGCGTGTCTTCCCGCGCGTACTTCATCAGCTCTTCGGGCAAAGGACGGATTCGCCAGTCTGCCAGCTGAAAGTGTTTGTTGGGGTCGACTTTGCAGTGGGTTTTTAATAAATAAGCCAAGCTGAGAAAAGGCAAGTTAAAGTGCTTGGCTGCTTGATGAGTGTCGAACATGTTGACGATGTAAAGCGAAAGATCGCGTTGAAGCCACTGGATGTCCAGGTCTGCTCCATGAAATACTTTTAATACTGACGGCTTGGTAAATATTTCGTTTAATAAATGTAATTCTGACCTCAACAACAGAGTGTCTACCAAGTAATCAGTGTCTCGGGTTGATATTTGCATGAGACACGTTATTCCCAAGAATGAACGGTATGAGTGATGTTCTAAATCGACAGCTATTTCGTCATATTTCTCCAAATCTTTAATCATTATTTGTAAATCTTCTAGAGTTTCTATAATTATCAACGGAGTTTGTTCAAGAGATTTATACTTGACAGGTTTTTCTTTTTTTAATTGCTTTTCTGGAGGTGAAAATCGGTCCAGTTCAAATTCATAGGGATGACAAAAGACTTGACCATTGATTCCGTCAATCAAATAAATTCCCAGAGGCTTCAAGCTGTTTGGTTTGTCCTTAATTCGCGGCTCCCAGGGCTTTGAACTGTTGTCAATTTTGTCTTTGAAAGACAACTGAGGTCGCTGGACATTTTTAGCGGCTAGAAGTCTTATTGCTTGAGCGTTTGTCGTGCCTCCAGCCTTAGGGGCTTGGGTTATTGTTGATGTATTCCACGAGCCGCAGTTATTTGTCTTGGTAGATGTCACGATTAATTCTACGTCGAGGTTCTTTTTTATTCCCGCTTCCTCGTCCAGCAGAACACTTGTGCGATCCAGAAGAATGTCGTTGGTGTCTATTAAAAGCTTGAATTTTTCTTCTGTGTCACGATCTGTCATACTGCCTGCGGTTCCAGTTCTCTCGACGATAGATTGCATTAATTCACTTATTTTTTTAGTTTGCTTGATCCGAAAATTTTTGAAGGCTTGGAAGCACGAGTAGTACTGAAAATTCTCGCCTTTGGGCAAGCTGTTTGCCGCCTTGATTCCATTTCCAACGCCGCTAAATCCAGCCTAAAATTAATTAATAAATTAAATTACAGAAATTTTCAATGAAAATTAATTTAGCAGATATTAAAAAATTTTTAGAACTTTTTTTAACAAATAAATTATGGCAAAAAAATAATTTGAGATGCAGAAATTAAAAAAAAATTAAAAATACAATTTTTTTTAAATAATTCTTTAGAATTAATTCAATTGTTAAATAAAATTAAAAATTTGCCGTGACAGCTAATTTTAATGTCATAAATTTTATATAAAATATAAATTATTTAAATTTAAATTTAAATTTAAAAAATTCTTAACCTCAAACACGTGGAAAAAAAAATTATTTTATTTACCTTAACATAGTCGTCAAAACTTTCAAAGTCAGGAATTAATTTTTCTATGGCTGGTGGATTCGGTGAATCAACATTACTTTGCTCACCATTAGTTAATTTATTTTTATTATAATTTTCACCCATTATTGTTTTTTTGAGGTTAAATAATTATAAACCTCCAAAAAAAAATTAGGACTTCACATTGGTGGAGAGAGAAAGAAAGTAATTGGTAGTTTCAGAGCTAGAAGGTGACAGATGGCGACACGTGACGGGCAAACTTTTTTTAATTTTGATGTTATAAATTTTTAGATAACAGAAAAATTTTAATGACCGACTGATGAATTTTTTGATGACTTGGCGGACAGTATTACGTATATATAATCTAATGTTTGACTTTATTTCATAAATATTACGTATATTTATTTTAGATAAGTATGAATGTATGGTATTGATAGGAGAATTGCTTACACGTGGGCAGCTGTTATTAGTGAGTTTAATTTTTACGGTTGAAAAAAACAATACAATACAACACAAATAGACCTTATCTTTAATAGTTTAAATCATTCTAGCTTGAGTGCCACATGTTTATTAAATACTGGACGTTTCAATAAGTCGTTACTCCAATTTTTTAAGGGAAACATATAATCTTTAAGAATGAATTTAAATATTTTTATGGTGATTTTGTTATTTTTTATTGTGGCGATAAATGCACAATATGACTTTGACACGAGTGAAGTGCATGCTGATGAATTAAAATGCGTTGGTAAGTTATTTATTTTTAGTTCTTTAATTGTGATCATTATTATTTGTAAATATTAATTGAAAAATTTCTTCAGTTTGTAGAGCGACTGTCAAAGAAATAGAAAATGCCTTGGCTCAAATAGATCCTTCTCGTCAAATTGAAGTAGGAAGTCGGATAGATGCTCATGGAAATATGGTTAACAAGAAGGTAATTTAATTAATTGCTATTTCTTCATAAAAATAATTCAAATAAATTACATTGTCATAAAATTTAAAAGTTACTTTTGCTCATCTTCATTTTTAAAGATTTTTTATTTTCAGTTAATCAATCAAATAAAATTATCAATGATTGTTTTTTAAGACACTAAAATATAAAAATAAAATTAGCAGACAGCTGACAATTTTCAGAATTTTTTTTATTAATAAAATTATTACAAAAAAATTAAAAGAAAAATTTGTGCAATTTTTTAAAAATATTTTTTTATTGCTAATTCAATTAATCAAAAAAAATAAAAATTTTTCAATGTCGGCTAATTTTAGTTTCATCAATTGAATTTTTTTTTTGTCATCATTTTTTTAGTAAAAAAAAATCTAAAAATTTTCAGATATCGGCTAACTTAATGGTTTTTTTTTTTAGGTACCAATGATAGAATCTGAAACTCACTTTTCTGAAATATTAGAAAATGTATGTGTTAAATTAGATGACTATGTACGCGCCAGATACAAATCTAATAAAAAACTCACGATACTTAATTTAATTTCACCATCTGGTGGTATGAATCCTGATATGGGCAAAGTTAATATTGTCCAGGATAGTGATCTCAATAAAAGTCTGCGTTTTACTGTAAGTATAACACAAAATAAAATTTGTAAGTCTCTACATAAGCTAATAATTAATTTTCAATTTTAGTGTGAAGAAATAATTGATGACAACGAAGATTATATCACAAGTATTTTCAAAAAGGGCAGTTCTGATATTGTCAATCAAATATGTACACGATCTTTAAGTCTCTGTGAAGATTTAGATGCTGATTCTGAGACTGATGACAACGATGACGATGATGCTAAAGATGAACTTTAATTTTTTAATTTTTTTTTAAAGAATATAAATAGATATATATTTTTAAATTGTTAATAAGAGGCATTACAAATACTTAGTCATATTGGAAATAATTTCCAACGATATTAAAAATAAGGAATGTATTTTTCTAATCAAAAACTTACATCACAATGAAATAATTCATTAAATGTAAAAATTCTAGTAGCAATATCATTTAATTAATTGTTAAAAATAAATTCAACTGTTAAATTATTTTTAAATTGAAAAAAATTGTTTTTATTCTTCTTTTTCTTTTTCTTCAGATTTACGTTTTGAGAAGAATGATTTAATTGCTTTGGTAATTTTATCTTTCCATCCCTCTTTAGTATTTTCTTTCAAAACCAGTCTTTTAGTTGAAATATTATGTAGTGGACCGAATGCCAGTGCAACAGCGGTACACGCTAAACAAATTACATTGTAAGGCATACTGAAATCCGGAGTTGGCAAGCTAATTAATATTGTTTCTGTCCTCAATTGAACTAAATAACCATTTCGTGACGCATTGAAGCTGTAAACAAAAAATTATACATTTAATAACGTGTTGTATGTTAATAACATTCTAATCACTAAAGCTAATTACTGACCTCGATGTTATCGTACTTCCATCGATAGGTAATCCTGTATAGTTACGCGCAATTGGTAACAATGCCGTAATTACTGCTGGACCCATATAAAAACCATGATTAGCGTCAGGTGGATACTCTTGCCATTTTAAAAATAGATACTCCATTTCTATTGAAAATTTAGTTATCGAATGAGGTGGCAATCGGATTATTAGTTCTAAGTAATATGGCTGTTGACGTTCTCGACCAGGTAAATATCGAAGAAGTACTGAAAAAAATTAATTTAAATAAAAAAAAAACCGTGATTTAATGGCCAGTGTCAATAACTGAATTTTTTACCTAATAAAAAAAAATAAAATACTTACAAGGTTTAATAATTTCGTTGCCCTGAGTAATTTTCATTGTATGTAAATAAACAGATAAATACCACGGAATATTTTCAAGTAAAAAAAAAAAAAAAAAAAACATTCACATTTATTAACTTATTAATTTTAATGATATTTGAGAGAAATCTAAACAAGTTGTCAATATTATAAATTTTAACTGATAAATCATTGTTAAAAAAAATACGTACCAATAATATATCTATTAGCAGATAATAATGACGGATAATTAATAAAATTAGTCCGTAATTTTTTATGTACAGCGGCAATATTAAAAATTCCCTTGGAAGTATGAACTCTGTTATCGTAGACAGCTATTTTATCTTGCTGTCCACCTCGAAGACTAAGTATCGTGGCAGTGGGTGGAGGTGACAGTTGATAAGTATGTACAGTTTGATTAGTCCCTGTATCTATATAAATATTGCTTAAAGTTGCTAGAGGACAAACCCCCTGGAGACCCATGCCAAAGAGTTTTCTCAGCGACCAATCTTGATTTTCGTCGGCCATCGCGTCGTAGACGAGAGAGATTGTTTGACGAAGCTCTAAAGATGACAATGTGCATGATGGATTGCGACAGACGGTACGAAAATGAATACCTATTGAATGGTAGTTTGTATTGTGGATGTATGCTGAGTTCAATAATGTCGCCAGACCCTTCTGCAATTTCATAATTAATTAAGTTTCAATCGGTCATAATAAAAAATTTATTTACCATAATTTTTATTACCTTAGAGTCACAAGGCAAGAGTTTTTTAAATGGTGTCAGATTTTCAGTACAAACTATTTCACGAGGTAGCGATGAATATCTCAAGTGACTAGAATTAAGTGATTTTTCATGTACGCCAGTCGGTCTGAAACTATATTCTGGGGACAAGCTATTTGATGGATCAACAAAGTTAAGTGAAGCACATAATAATCCTGACAATGCGTTTGTTAGGCCTTTCCAAGATTCATTAACACTGCAAATAAAATATGTTTAAATGTAAAATAAGTCATTTTTTACAAATTACAATCATTATTTAAACTAACGGCCAGTTTTTCAATTCAAGATAAAATTTTATCCTGGATTAAAAAACTGGCCCTTAAAGTTTTAATGTTAAAAATTTTTTATGATACTGAAGTTAGCTGACAGCTGATGATTTGTAGGATTTTTTTTTCAACAAATAAATAAATAAATTATAAAAAATTCTATTTTTAGTTGTGTCAAAAAGTTATTGTAATTTTTTTAAAAATTATTTCTAAAGTCTAATTTATTTGTTGTGAAAATCCCAAATATGACAGACGTCTGCTAAGTTCAGTATTATAAATTTTTTTTAAATCAATTTTTATAATAATAAAAAAATAACACTGAAATCAGCAGACACTTGATAGTTTTTTTAAATTTTCTTTGAAAAATAAACTAGACCCAAAAAATAATTTTTAAAAAATTGCATTCACAATTTTTGAGAGCTTCTAAATATGGAAGTATTTTAATAAATTTTTCTTGCTTTAATTTAATTGTTAAAAAAATTCTAAAAATTATCAAATGTCTCTTAATTTCAATACCATTAAAAAATAAACTTACTCCTGAACATTTTCATTGAACCAAGCCCATATTTCAGCACCAGAACCAGCATCGTAAACTGGATAGCCCCATTTTTGATACTTCCACAGTCCAGAAGTCAAACTTATATGCAATTCATCAACATTGTGTCGTGCTATCAACACTGCTAGACCTCTTGGAAACAAATGTGAATGATGGACTGTTGAAAAAATTTTTTACATTGACAATTTGACTTTTAACATTGACAATAACAATAATAATTTTATTAATCAGCTACTTACGATAGTCTGGGTCTTTCGGTATATGCCATAGAGTTGTAAATTGGAAATAAGCGTACACATGACCACTAGGCAGTGGTTTTATAAACAATTCTTCATCGAATGAATCATTGTAATAATTATTACTTAAAGCCGAAGTGTTTTTCAATAAATAAACTCCAATTATTAGTAATAAGCTTCGTATCATTTTTACATCAATAATAATAATAAAATATTTTAATAATTTGTATTTTTACTTAAATAATTATTTATTATTTTAATTATTTACATAATTACTCGGTAAACTTCAACACGATGTAAACATCTTTTTTTTTAATAATTTTAGAGTGGAAAAAAAACACACTCGATCTGCGCGCCCTCTTTAAAACAGTCGCGCAGTTATCTTTGTTACGAGCAGTTAGTAATGCAGAGCTCTGTGAAGTTTTTAATTAATTTTCAATGCAAATAAAAATTATTAGGGTTAAATTAAAATCAAACATAATTTTAAATTCTTTATTAAACAAAATATTAAATTAATGTAAAAAATTATTGAGGAATTTTTAAGTGTGTTATTCAAACAAGGTTCAATGACAAAATAAATAAAATGGCGAATTAATATTTTAGTTCAATGCCCGCAATTATGCAGTGGAAAAATACACCATTAATATTAATGATTTGCTCGTTCATTTGTAATCAGAAATATCTAATTAGAGGTATTTAAATAAATAATTGACAACTTGAATTCGGATATGGGAGAAAATAAATTAAAATAATCAAATTGGTGTGAATTAATTAATGAATATGGAAATAAATTCAATTTATTCAAAACTTTTTTTATATTTACCTTCAAGTGTATCAAAAACTGATGGAATATTTTTTATTTGATTATATTAATAACATTAACTGTCACTTGATAATTTTTTAATTTTCTTTAACACAAAAATTTGTTCTTAAAAATTATTTTTAAAAAATTGCATTTTTAATTTGTTAAAATTTCTACATGAATTTTTTTTAAATTTTTTTTGCCACAATTTACTTGTCAAAAAAATTTTTTAAATTATCAAATATCTGCTAAATTAATATGATATTCAATTTAACTATCACACTTTACAATTGTTTTAATTTTTTTTAACAAATAAATCATAACAAAAAAAAATTATTAAAAATATGGACTTGTAGAAATTTTAACAAATTAAAAATGCAATTTTTTAAAAATAATTTTTAAGAACAAATTTTTGTGTTAAAGAAAATTAAAAAATTATCAAGTGACAGTTAATGTTATTAATATAATCAAATAAAAAATATTCCATCAGTTTTTGATACACTTGAAGGTAAATATAAAAAAAGTTTTGAATAAATTGAATTTATTTCCATATTCATTAATTAATTCACACCAATTTGATTATTTTAATTTATTTTCTCCCATATCCGAATTCAAGTTGTCAATTATTTATTTAAATACCTCTAATTAGATATTTCTGATTACAAATGAACGAGCAAATCATTAATATTAATGGTGTATTTTTCCACTGCATAATTGCGGGCATTGAACTAAAATATTAATTCGCCATTTTATTTATTTTGTCATTGAACCTTGTTTGAATAACACACTTAAAAATTCCTCAATAATTTTTTACATTAATTTAATATTTTGTTAAATAAAGAATTTAAAACTATGTTTGATTTTAATTTAACCCTAATAATTTTTATTTGCATTGAAAATTAATTAACAACTTCACAGAGCTCTGCATTACTAACTGCTCGTAACAAAGATAACTGCGCGACTGTTTTACAGAGGGCGCGCAGATCGAGTCTGTTTTTTTTCCACTCTAAAATTATTCAAAAAAAAGATGTTTACATCGTGTTGAAGTTTACCGAGTAATTATGTAAATAATTAAAATAATAAATAATTATTTAAGTAAAAATACAAATTATTAAAATATTTTATTATTATTATTGATGTAAAAATGATACGAAGCTTATTACTAATAATTGGAGTTTATTTATTGAAAAACACTTCGGCTTTAAGTAATAATTATTACAATGATTCATTCGATGAAGAATTGTTTATAAAACCACTGCCTAGTGGTCATGTGTACGCTTATTTCCAATTTACAACTCTATGGCATATACCGAAAGACCCAGACTATCGTAAGTAGCTGATTAATAAAATTATTATTGTTATTGTCAATGTTAAAAGTCAAATTGTCAATGTAAAAAATTTTTTCAACAGTCCATCATTCACATTTGTTTCCAAGAGGTCTAGCAGTGTTGATAGCACGACACAATGTTGATGAATTGCATATAAGTTTGACTTCTGGACTGTGGAAGTATCAAAAATGGGGCTATCCAGTTTACGATGCTGGTTCTGGTGCTGAAATATGGGCTTGGTTCAATGAAAATGTTCAGGAGTAAGTTTATTTTTTAATGGTATTGAAATTAAGAGACATTTGATAATTTTTAGAATTTTTTTAACAATTAAATTAAAGCAAGAAAAATTTATTAAAATACTTCCATATTTAGAAGCTCTCAAAAATTGTGAATGCAATTTTTTAAAAATTATTTTTTGGGTCTAGTTTATTTTTCAAAGAAAATTTAAAAAAACTATCAAGTGTCTGCTGATTTCAGTGTTATTTTTTTATTATTATAAAAATTGATTTAAAAAAAATTTATAATACTGAACTTAGCAGACGTCTGTCATATTTGGGATTTTCACAACAAATAAATTAGACTTTAGAAATAATTTTTAAAAAAATTACAATAACTTTTTGACACAACTAAAAATATAATTTTTTATAATTTATTTATTTATTTGTTGAAAAAAAAATCCTACAAATCATCAGCTGTCAGCTAACTTCAGTATCATAAAAAATTTTTAACATTAAAACTTTAAGGGCCAGTTTTTTAATCCAGGATAAAATTTTATCTTGAATTGAAAAACTGGCCGTTAGTTTAAATAATGATTGTAATTTGTAAAAAATGACTTATTTTACATTTAAACATATTTTATTTGCAGTGTTAATGAATCTTGGAAAGGCCTAACAAACGCATTGTCAGGATTATTATGTGCTTCACTTAACTTTGTTGATCCATCAAATAGCTTGTCCCCAGAATATAGTTTCAGACCGACTGGCGTACATGAAAAATCACTTAATTCTAGTCACTTGAGATATTCATCGCTACCTCGTGAAATAGTTTGTACTGAAAATCTGACACCATTTAAAAAACTCTTGCCTTGTGACTCTAAGGTAATAAAAATTATGGTAAATAAATTTTTTATTATGACCGATTGAAACTTAATTAATTATGAAATTGCAGAAGGGTCTGGCGACATTATTGAACTCAGCATACATCCACAATACAAACTACCATTCAATAGGTATTCATTTTCGTACCGTCTGTCGCAATCCATCATGCACATTGTCATCTTTAGAGCTTCGTCAAACAATCTCTCTCGTCTACGACGCGATGGCCGACGAAAATCAAGATTGGTCGCTGAGAAAACTCTTTGGCATGGGTCTCCAGGGGGTTTGTCCTCTAGCAACTTTAAGCAATATTTATATAGATACAGGGACTAATCAAACTGTACATACTTATCAACTGTCACCTCCACCCACTGCCACGATACTTAGTCTTCGAGGTGGACAGCAAGATAAAATAGCTGTCTACGATAACAGAGTTCATACTTCCAAGGGAATTTTTAATATTGCCGCTGTACATAAAAAATTACGGACTAATTTTATTAATTATCCGTCAATATTATCTGCTAATAGATATATTATTGGTACGTATTTTTTTTAACAATGATTTATCAGTTAAAATTTACAATATTGACAACTTGTTTAGATTTCTCTCAAATATCATTAAAATTAATAAGTTAATAAATGTGAATGTTTTTTTTTTTTTTTTTTTTTAAGGGATTTATGCCCCGTTTATTTTTTTATTTTTAAATTATTTTTTCAGAGGTTGAGATAAGAGAAGAGTATTTAAATAAAATATTATTAATAGTAATAATTATATAATTAAAAAGATAAAAAACAATGAAAAAATTTGTTTATTTACAATTTCATTTATTTTTTTAAAATCTTCATCACTAGACAGATAGAGTTCAATCTAAAAAAACGTAACAATTCACGTTAATATAACAATTAAAAATTATAAACATTATATTTAAAAGCATTCGTACTCGAATCGATCTTTATTCATTAATATTTAAATGTAAACAAATTTGTGACATTTAAAAGCATACTGATAAATTAATTAGCTCCACTCAATAAATTTATTTCTGTATTAATCTATTAAGAATCAATCTCATCATCAACATCATCATTATCATCATCATCACTATTTATTCTCTCTCTCTCTCTCTCTCGCTCTGTTAAAAAAATTTTTTATTCACGCAGTTTTTATTTATTTAATTATAATTTTATTCTCTTTAATAATAAAAACGCTTTAAAAGTCTACATTAATAATAACCAACATGAAAATTCACCATGGATATTTACAAATTCCATACGATCGCTTCCAAATCGCTTGTTAGCAAGGCAACTTTTGAGCAAAAAATTTATTTATTTTCTTTTTTAATTATTTAATCATTCTCACCTAATCCTATTTTTTAATTATGACTTAATACATTACAAGGTTTACTGGGTGAAAAAAATCACATATTTTTCTGTCGAACAAAGTAAACACTTTACTCTGATATTTTTAAAATTTAATAAAAATTTTATTTCAATTATTTTTAATGCCATCATAAATGTAAAAAATTTCGAGATAAAAATTAATAATTAAATTTTTATATCAAAATTCTTTACAAATTTTTTAAAACACGTGTGTTCATGTATCTTTATTATTTTTTTTTATTTATTTTTATTTCATTTAGATATTTTTTTTTATTAAAAACGGTTTGGAAGGGACCGGAATTATTATTGTTGTTGCAAACTTACTAGCGGTTCTAAATGTTTGTTAAAAGTTGTCTTAAACTACAGTCTTTGTCTATTAGCTGTCATTTGTATTCATTAAATAACAATTGCCTATCATTTATAAGCAATTATATATTTATTTAAAATTTATCATTTTATTTTATTAAAATTTTTTAATTTAATAAAATTTATGTAGTTTTTTTTTTTCTTCTTTTAATTTTAATCGCTCTCAGTATCTCCGGCGCAAACACGCATCATATTATTATTTATAAAAACACACAAGCCTCAGTCGAAATTTAATATAAATAAAATAAATAATAATAATAATACTAATTATTAATAATTAACAAATAAAAAATGAAAGTCAATTAATTAAATTAATAAATAATTAATTCAAACACACCGTATTCATTATTAATTATTAATATATATTTAAAATGCGCCGGCACTCAATAATCACCTCATTTTTTAATCTTTTATCTTTATCCACCACTCGTCAGTCACTTATTATCAATTACAAGTTCACTCATTATTTTACTATTATTTTTTTTTTTTTTTTATAAATTCATAAACTAATTACATTAATTAATAAATTTTAATTATTATCTGTCATTTAATTAATTATTTATTATAATTAATTAGTTTAAAAAACTTATTGTTGGGTATTTTGACATTGCAGACAAACGGTCAAACGTTCTGTAGTTCTCAGACGACAATTAACAAGTACATTCAACCGATTCATACTCACATATTTTTCATCATCCCATCAGTCGGCCCACTAATGAATCTTCAGACATCATGAAAGAATAATACACCATTCAGATAAAAAAAAAATTAATATAAATAACTCTGTCGACTTTTATTTATTTAATCAATTCTTTATTAAAAAGTTGATGTGATACTGGATATTATCCCAGATTATACTCAGTGATATCTGTGGTGAAAAAAATTTTTCAGATAGTAGCTAGTATAATCCAGATTATACTGAGTGATGTCTGGATTATACTGAGTGATATCTGGATTATACTGAGTGATATCTGGATTATACTCATTGTAATCTGGATTATACTGGGTATTATCTGGATTATACTCAGTGAAATCTGGATTATACTGGGTATTATCTGGATTATACTCATTGTAATCTGAATTATACTGGCTACTATCTGAAATTTTTTTTTTTACCATAGCAACGGTTAAATATTAATGGGTAAAAATTTTTAAAATATTGATTAATTAAATTGTCGATAATAAACAGTTTTAAAAAAGCGCGCAAAGCGCGTTCAAATTCAAAAATTAAACAATCCAAATAATATAAAATTCAAGATTATTTTTATTTTAATTAAATTCTAAAAGAAAAAAAAATATTTATAGGGTACTGAGATAATTTAAAAATCCTTGGTTTAATTTTTTTAAATGAATTACTGAAAAATTTCAAATGGTAAATTAATTAAATAAAAATTCAATTAATCTCTTGACGCATTCCCTGAAAAAAGACACAAACAGCACAACACACAATCACGTCTGATAATAAATTTTATTTGTCAATAAATCATTAAAATTAATAATAATAATCATAATCATAATAATAATAATAATAATAATAATATTAGTTATTATAATAAGTGATTTGAAAGTAATTGAATGTGAATAATTGTAATGCAATACAACGACTTTAATATCTTTTAATTTATTTATTTATATTAATTAATATTATCAGTTAATTAATTATTACTTCATTATTTTATAACTCGTTCACTGTCTATCTCGCGTCACTTGAAACTTTCTTTTAATTATTGACTAATATTGTAAAAGGTGAAAATGCTCTATTTTATTATTTTCAATTATTATACTTGTTTATTTTATATTTTCAACTATCAAAGTAGCTAATTTAATATAAATCGTGATTCATTTACTGAACAATCCATGGACATGGTCCTCTAAATTTAATATATATATTTATTATTTAATATTTATATTAATGTATATGATTTATACTGTTAATAAACAAAAATGTTCTGTGAAAAAGTTTTAAATGGTGAAATAATTAAACAGAAGAAAAAATAAAAATAAATCGTTATCAGTTATCACTCAACGGATGTTTCACGTTCAAACCATTCAATTAAAAATACACTGCACACAATAGTTCAATTTAAATATATTTTATAATCGTTCACACAACAACCAATCAATATTCGTTATCTCTTTTAATATTATCATTATGATAATTCTTGATAATGACTTTACTTAATTTACTTCAGTTTTGTTTCTTGATTTTTAAAAATCATTTTTTTTTTTTTAATTCCTACAGTGTACACACTAAGTACCTACACGATTACAAACACGATTTATTTAATCATTGTTATAATATATTTTTTTTAATAATCGTTTTTTATTATTCGTTTACTAGCCATGGAAATAGAACAAATTATTATTATTATTTATCTCTTACAAATTCATTAATTTTTAATTAATTCAATAATTTTTTTTACTTTGATATTATTCATAGTGATTAAAATTGTAAAAATTGTAAAAAAAAAAGTCAATTGCAGTAACGATATTATTTAAAAATTACAAAGAGAAGTGAAAAAAAATTTTTTTTTTTTTTTTTAAATATGACCCCGAAGTCTTGAGCACACAAAACACAATGTAGTTTTCATTATATATGTGTATTAATTATATTTTATGGTACCTATTTTCCAAGCATGTATACGACGATTATTAAAAGCTCTCATTAATAAAATAACTACAGCTAAACGCATTAATAATCGATAAACTTTAAATTGATCGCAATAGTTGACAATATAATTGTTGTTTTACTTAATATTTTTTTTTTGTGATTGTTATTATTAATCAATTAATGAATTGTTAGTTGTTGTGCTAGCCTTACATAAATAACGATACACTCACAAACCGACATAATCATGTAAACTACTTTATCTATCTAAATACCACTAATATATATAATATATAAATCATTAAATCACCCTCTGATATCAATAATAGTAATTCTTATTATTTTAGTTATAATGTAATATAATAAAAATTTTTATTTAGCTTATTACTGTAGTATTAATAGTTTTTTTTTTTTTTTTTTAGTCTCGTTAATTAATCTTTAAATCAATAATCTTCCTACACGCATTTCATAATAGAAAGGTATCTAAGAAGTAGTAGTTTGTTTGCATATAATATTTTTAGATTCTCATCACATTACATCGGCATACCTCGTATTTAAATATTAAAACACACTGCGAGTTGCAAGCAATCAGTTAATCCAAGCACATTTACGCGTTTTCTAATACATTATTATTATTAAAACTTTAATACATATTATTATAAATTTTTTTTTGTTTCTAGTATCTTTTTATTTATTAAATATTGTTAACTCTTTCGAACGCTGATTTACATTCACATTCATTTTAAGACAATTGTTATTATTAATTGTAGTTTATATTTTATTCGCTCAAGTTTTATCGTTTCAATGCACCATACTACTTAATATCTTCGTTAAAAAATTTTTATGCATTAACTATCATAATTATAATCATCATCATCATCATCATCATCATCATTAAGTCTGTCTTTCGTCTTGTGTACTTAAATTATAATTAATTGTGATTTTTGATCTGATTGATTTATATTTTTTATAATCAATTAAATTCGGCAAAAACCTCTTAAATATTAACGTCCCGTGATTTATATTATTATATTTTATATTTTTCATATTATAATTAATTATTATAATGAATTACAGCAAAGGTATGTTGTTGACATTATCAGTTAATCGAATCACTGTAGGCTAGATACAAAATGTGCAAATAATTATTTTGTGAGACAAAAGTGCTAACAATTAATTTTAACAAGCTAATTAAAGATAGATATGTGAACAAAAAAAAAAAATGTTTTTCAAATATTTAAATAAAAAATGAAAAATTAATTATATCAATAACTAAAAATAGAAAAAATTAAAGTATCAAATGATAAATAAAAGTGAAAAATTTGAATAATTCTGTTAGATTATTTATTTTTTTTTGTACCTTTGCAATTTTTCGATGCCAATGTTTCGGGACTGAGGGAACGCGCCCGTCTTTTACGAGTAGACTCAGAGCCCCGGCCGAATTTACTCGTACTTAAGAAATGTATTCGTTTTACCATCACGTTGACCTGGATGATTTTGCCATGTACCTTGCGAAGCGTTTGGATTATTGGGACCACCAGGTCCACCAGAGCCCGGATTACCGGTGTTGGCATCACCACCGCCTCCCTGATTCATCCAGCTGAGAAATCCAGAGTTACCACTATTGCCGAGACTATTATTGCCAGACGGTGGTTGTCCAGGTGGTCCAGGTTGGTTGGAGTATCCCTGATCATTACCCTGGCTCTGGAGATTACCAATGAGTCCCCACGAAGCTTGATTAATCGCTGCTGCAACGAGAGCCGGATTGACAGGCAGTGCTGAGAGGTTTATGCCGCCCATTGCCAAGGGATTCGACATACCACCTCCACCGCCACCTCCATTATTCTGTCCAGTGATTCCCAAAGCTTGTAGATTAGGCATATCCAAATTACCTCTATTACCGGGATTATTCCATCCGTTTGGGCCCATATTGTTCCCAGAGTGACCCATGTAACGATTTCCTTGGTAGTTTCCCTGCATGTTGTTGTCTATTGGACCACCACTCATACCTCGGCCACGCATATTTGAATTCATCTGATTGTTAAAGTTACGATTGTTACCCTCGGATTTAGGCGCTGCGTTGGACACGTGAACCGATACGCCCTTTATTATGTGGTCTTCACCACACAGTGACTGGGCTACCTCGGGATCTAAGAAGGTTACGAACGAGAATGCACGAAATGGCTTTGGAATGAACACATCCGTAACTTCACCAAACTTTGAAAAGTAGTCACGTAGATCGTCGGCTGTTAAATCTTCAGTACAGCGTCCCACGAATACCTTGCACGGTACTTGTTGAATCATTCCCTCCTACACACAAACGCACAATCAATCAAACTTTTTTACGAACTTTATTACTCTTTTGATAAATTTTAATACTTGTTCAGTGTCCATTTTTTTTTCAATTTTAATAAATTTAATACCAAATATTTTTTTATTTAATTTAATGTCTTTAAAAAGAAAAAAAAATCTATTTCAATTGACTATCCACACAAACAAGTATTAAATTCATCTGCCTAAAATATTATCTTTTTTGGTATACAAAAATTAATAAATACATGACCCGTAAAATTTAGCAGTCCCATTAATTTATGCAATACATTATGATAGTTTCATTTATAATTGTTAATTAAAACTAACAACTAAATTAATATTAATAATAAATCTTAAATGTATGAGTAAGAATTCACCAGTTTACAATAATTCATTTTAAATTGATATTGTTATTTTAAATACAAATTTCGCGGCAAGGATACATGTGTTTTTAAGATACATATCAATTAATGTATTATTATATGTACATAAGAAAAAAATTTTATTTAATTGAATCAACGAGAGAATAAATTTTCTTCAGTACTAACTAAAGTTAATTTTATTTCTTCGCTACTAAAAAAAAAAAAAAAAATTGCATTCTTTCAATGATTCAACTACACATTTAATTATTTAAATAGCATTCATATTGAAGCATAAAAGTAATAATAATTAAATTTATTTATAAGTAACATAATCTTGATAAAAAAAATTGGCGACGTCAATTAATAGTTAAGAGCAAACGTCTACATAGTAATTAATCATTAATATTTATATTATATGCACAAATTTAATATACATAATTTATCTATTATATATAAAAATTCCTGTACGCTTACAATTAAATATTTAATATTATTATACTGATTAAACTAAACAGTCAAATTATTTGAGATAAAAAATGAAAAATATTATAACTACAGTATTACTATTAATAAGTGTAATATTAATTGTAAATATTATTATTTAATTGTAGTTAATATTAAACATTTGCACTAGATTTAAATTAAACAATTTAATCATCAATATCTCGAGCTTTCGGACGCATGATGATCTCTCGCCGGTCGATGCTTGTAGTAGCGATCGTAATAATTTTCCTTGACGGGATATCTTCCAGATTCGGAGTATCTTCCGTCAACTCTACCCTCCATGTATCTGTTGTCTCCATCACGTCCGTCGAATCTTAAATCATCATCTCCGGTACCACCAGCATTACCGATACCGCTGCCACCTCGACCATCCGAGTATCGTCTGTCAGGTTCTCTACCGTCCATAATAGGTTCCCCGCGTCCGTCAGTGATACTTCTCATGTCGTGACGTCCATCAGAGTACCGTGGATCCTGACGAGTGCCGTCAGGCAAATACCGGGTGTCTACAGAGTCGTAGTAATTTCTATCGTATCCACCCCCGTATCCGTAGCGTGATTTTTCAGCGTATTCAGCGCTTTCAGGTCCACCTGGGTATGCTGATGGACGTCCGTCGTAATTTGGATACCTGGAATAATCAGTATCGTGAGGGAAATTAGTACCAGGTGGTGGTGGTGCTTGTGGCGGTACATGTGATGCCATGAATCCACCTCCACCACCACGAGAATCATAAGAACCCTCGTCGTAGCTTGGATAAGCTGGCTTGTCGTAATTTCCGTAACTCGGATGGCCTGGCTGCTGGGCGGACGGCTGATGCGGTGGCATCGATTGCTGCTGATGCTGCGGTTGATGATGATCATACTTGAATTTATTGTTCTCGTCGTATGGGTAATTTGGTGGATACGAGGGGTAATGGGTTGTTTTGAAATCGTAATCTTGATCGTAACGCGGTGATGGATCGGAGTTTGTATTCATAAACTGTTTGACCACTGGCAGACGCCGGCTACTTGGCGTGTGAACCGGTATCGGACGGTAATATTCATTGTGTTTACCCGTATCAAACTGTCGGGCCAGTATTAAGCCATCAATATTCTGTAACCAGACACACCATCCCTCGACAATAGTTTTTTTTTTTACAAGTTTTAATATTAAGTACGGCTTATATTATGTATCTATTTTTTTTTTTCAACACACGTAAATGTTTTTTATTTTAAGATAGTTGAGATCTTAATTCATTTTTTTAAATATTTTGGATTCTCTATTTTGATAATCGATAAAAAAAATTTTTAATTTAAGAACGATTTGTATCAAAATTAATGTACAATTTTATTGAAAAAGTTTTGGAATAAAATTAAATAGAAATTAACTTAAATCAATAATAAAAAAATTAAAAATAAAATAGTATTGATAAAAAATTTTTTTACTAAATAATAAAAAAAAATATTAGCTTAAATTAATGCTTTCTTATAGCACCATATAAATAATCAATAAATGTAATTTTTTTTTTTTTTTTTTTTTTTTTTTTTTTTTTTTTTTTTTTTTTTTTTTTATTAATTAAAATAGTTTACTTAAAGGTCGAAACACATGTTACTAAAATTGATATTCGAAGTGTATTTATTAAAAAATATCTCAACTCCCTTAAAAAAAACTAAATTAAAGTTCTGAATAACATCAAAATTCATTATATATAAATGAATTATTTTAAAAATGTCACATAGAACTCGCAAATGTAAGTATCATTCTCGAATACACTCAACACACATACTCCCGTACGTTCAACTCTGGCTTACAGTCATATCGTCGATCAGTCGCACCCACACTCATACCCTAACAGCTAAACGTCTCTTGGAGTTTTCTAAATAAAGATAATAAAAAAAGTACTCTCCTGCTGTCCGGAAAGTTATGAGCAGGATAACATATATATATAAAGTACACATGTATGTATATCTATAGGCATGTTATAAATAAGTAAAAGCATGACAGCGGGCGGCAATTAACTAAATCAAATAAAATATCAACACACGTTTTCATCATTCAGGTTTACTACTTTATTTATTGTAATCGCGAAACACTATCTGATGTGTTATTAATACGAGTATCATCAAACGTTTGCTATTAATTCCGTTCACATTCTCTGTAGTCACACGAGATTGAGAAAAATCATTTTCAGAATAAATATTTACTGGTTTTATAATGAGATTTCGCTACAATTATTTTCACTAACTCTAAACACACACAGCGATTGAATGTAATGAACTAAAATAAAATAAAATAAAATCGTTTAAAAATATGTATATAAATAACGTATTACATGAAAAATTTCACACGCATTCTTTTTTCGCTTGACAATTATTTAAAAAAATTTTCAATCAAAAGAGTATCATACTGGTAAACATGCAATTGTTACTTTTTTGTACTACAGTAAATAATAAGTCAAAATACCCAAAAATAATACCGTATAAACGCGAATTGCCTGCATTAATAGTGTAATTAAAATAATTATTCGATTACAAAACGTTGTTCCTTAGAAATTTAAACCGTATTTAACTTTAATTATTCATTGCATCCAAAAGATGATAAATCAATAGTTGAATTTCATTTACGAAGCAAGTAATTCAACAGTAATCACTCAAATAGCGGAGTCACACTTTCAATTATCAATATCCATACAATCTCCTCACCACCATCGTAATCATCATCATTGCTCACGTACGCTCGCTCTTAACATCATTGTCGCCGTAATTTCTCTCATATTCATCTCTCTCCTCTCTTCATTCCGCATTCATCTATTTACACAGTTACGTTCGCACTCGATACATAAAAAATAATACCGAATCACTCTTTCATGAGATACCGATCGCATTTTTTTTTATTTAATTTTAAAAATGACTAGCAAGTTTTAGAAATACTGATATATTTTTTGGTAGATAAAATAGTAATTAATTTACGTTGATAAAAAAAATTGAGTATCAAATATTAAATAGTAATAACAATCGGAATCTCGTACATGTTTATTGGTATTAATTAAAAATATCTTACTTATAAACACCATTGGTAACTGATGTTTTGTAAATTTTTCTAAATTTATTTAAATATTTTAGCTATCGTAATTTTAAAAAATATAAATCACATGCTTACCTTGCTATTAGGAACCTTAACGTCACACCATCTACCATCAATCATGTGCCGTTGAGCAAGACACCGTAATTGCGATTCATAACTTCCAAATCTTATAAATCCAAATCCTTTACTCTGACCTGACTTAGGATCTTTTTTCACCTGATTAAATCACGATAAGAACATTATTATTAGTGTCTGTAATGTATTAATTTGTACAGTTCGTATGTGCGGAGTATTTAAATGACTAATAAATTAAAACGAAATTGAAACATTACAGAGATAAAAAGGTACACTGCAAACATTTGAACAAAGTTAAACATTGCAATAACTCACCTGGGCCATCAGAACCTCGCCAAATGTCTCAAAGTATTCCCGTAAATTTTGCTCAGTTGTTTTCCACGGTAATCCAAGTACAATAAGGTCAGTGCATCGTAATTTTGTTTCCATTCTCTTGGTCTTGGCAGTTGAATTTTCCAAATTGTCATCTGATTTACGTTTGTTTTCTGAAAATATAATTTATAATTATTAGTTTTTAAATTATTTACTGCTCATTAAAATTTATCATTACTCATAAATATTTAATGCCAAGTTTAAAAATTCTGTCTTAATTTATCATGAACTAGAATTAAAAAATTATGAATGAGACTGAAATTAGCAGACTTTTAATAATCATTTTTTTTTTCTTTTATTAATTTAATTAAAACTAAAAAAATATTTTAAAAAAATTGAAGTTATTATTTTTTAAATTTTATAAATGTCGAATTTTTTTCTTATAAATTTTTCAATAAAAAAAAAAATTCTAGAAATGGTCAAATGTCTGCTAACTACATTTTAATAATTATGAACTATTAATTTATAAATTACGTTTGAAGTTAAAAAAAAAAATTTGTTTTAAATAAATCAAAGTAAATAATGGAATTTTATGACAATAAAAAAAAGTAACTGGTTCAAAATAAATAACTTTGAAAATGTCGGTATTTTTACGAGAACATTCAGTATGAATATAAATTAACCAGTTTATACAGTAACAATAATAATAATAACGAAAATAAACTAAACGTGGAATGGCGTAGTATCATCTCATACACATAATGTATATATGTATATATAAATGTATGAATATTCCAAAAAAATCAAAAATGATTAAAATCTAAAATAAATAAATAAAATAAAAAATAAGTAATATAATTTTGTCTGACGGCGATTAAAAGTTTTGTATAAAATAATGTACCTTTTGGAAATACGCAAAAATAGACAGCTTTGCCCCAGCCATTTTCCGGCGCATGAAGACGACCATCAACGAGACGCACGCCCCGCATAGTACGTGATTCTGGATTGCGGTATTTGAGACCGCACGTACCGGGAAATTGCGCTGAGAGAGTCGTTAACAATAATGTTGAATCATCCTCCGTTGGGAGTTCTATCGGTTCTTCACCCTCGTCCTCAGCAACCTGGATGTACGATGACATTTTGTTTGTTCCACGAGTTGTTGGCTAGTAATACGTATTAAATAGAATGGAGGATAGAGCAAACAGAAGTAGAGTAGCAGTAATTCAGTCAGTAATCTCAGCAATCTGAATTCACCAAGCGTCTCAATTTTTTTTTTATTTATAAATTTATATCGCTCTCTTGCTCTTAATATTTATATATTTTCCTTCAATTAATATATATGATATATTTATATATATTATAATTATAATATATAAAGTTAGTTGTTCTCTACTCGTTAATGCCTGGCAATATGTGTCTTTTCTTTCTCTCTCTCTCTTGCTCTCGTTCTTTCTCGCTCACTCTCGTGTATACTTTCTCGTCCACACTTTTTTCTTTATTACGTTCTCGCTGGCTGGCTCTCTTTTCAGCTCGCTTAGGTGACCTTATTATTTTTAGGACCGACGAACACTTTTATTATTATGTAAGGATTTTTATTTTTTAGTTACTTTAGTATAAATATTACTGTTATTAAAACTATTGTTTAAAAGAATTATTTAATGGTCGTACAGCATAACAACACACACACGCTCGGACATCGGACAACTCGCAACTCGCAAACAACAACTCTCGCAATCACGCAACAAAACACCGCACCTCTTTCTCTCGCGCTTACGTTGTGTGCTGTGAGTTGTACATCGAGAACGATGAGTCGAATATAATATGTCGAGAGGGGAGGTAGTATGCTAGCGAGAACTCTTGCATCGGTCACCAAAGAGGATTCAGAGCTACTGTCGGGAGGTCGATAACGGAAAACGGATGTCACTAGCGACGCTTGCGGTAATTTAATAGTGCGCGCGCATTCCCGCGCTTTGCAATTTTTATTTTAAAATTTTATTTTCTAAAACTAAAAAAAAATAAAAATTATATTCAAGTTAGCTGTTACTTGACAATTTTTTAATTTTATTTAACAAAAAGATTTGTTCCAAATAATTATTTTTAAAAAATTGCAATTTTTATTTTTCTAAATTTCTATATGTCAATTTTTTTTTGCCTAAATTTATTTATTATAAAATTTTTTAAATTATTAAATATGTGCTAAATTAATTCTCATAAAATAAAATTATCTACAATTATTTATGTGCAATTTTTTATATAATTATTTCTTACAGTACGAAAAACTTTTTTTTAATTAATACAAAAGTTATTATTAATTTTATAATATTAAAGTTAGCCGACGTTTTTAATTTTTTGATTTTTTTTTTAACAATTTAAATTATATAAGATAGTTTTTTAAATTTTCTACATGTGAAATTTTTTCTTTTGATTTTTTTAAGTAAGTTTTCAATTAAAAAAATTTTTAAATGTCGGCTAACTTAATTTTTATATTTATTTTTTGCTTTTTTTAGTGTCATTAAAAATTGCTAACTTAATAAATTAATTTACTTAATATTGTTATTATTATTATTTGTCTTAAAGAGGTTTTGTTGTGATTAATAAAAAATAAATAAAAGCAATTACAGTGATGAATAATTATTTTAAATAAAGATAGAAAATACGTCACTTTTTATTTTATTAAAAGTTTTTTTTTTTGTAGTTCGTTCACGTTAGTTGTCTTAGTCAGATACTTTATTTTTCAATACAGAGTAATTTTAAACATAAAAAAAAATTTTATTTGATTAAAAATATAAATATATATATACCAAACGAAACAGTCTATATTCTTTTTTATATCGATCGACATTATTTGACAAAATTCATACATTTAATGCCATTACAGATATTTTTCCATTTATTTGGCCCACTAATCATCTTAATTTGTACAACAAAATTGACGTGATATAGGTATATATAAAAATACTTAAACTTAACACACGTCTATAGAAATAAGATGATAATGTGAATGTTACCGGTTCATGGTAGTAATCTTTAACTTCAATTTTGCCTCAATGTCAAACAAATTCAATTTTATTGATTATTTGATAGCCGATGATTCAAGGTGTTGGTTTTAGAATCGGTGAAAAAGCATCGATTACACCATTAGCCAGGCGTTTATTACAGCTTTTGTCGTTGTCGTCAGTGAGAATACTATCTCGCAATCTATCGTTCATCGGTTGTAAGCCGAGATTTTTACTAAAACTATTACTCATACGAACATTTTCAAATGTACTGTTAAGCGGGTCACGATTTTCATCTGACAATATCACACGATTACTGGGAATTTCTTCTTCGTCTGAAGAGCAAAGATCCACTATGACTATCGTCTTTTTAAGCGGCTCTTCTATCGTTGGCGTCGAAGATGGAATCCTTGAAATTGGCACCATTGACGGCCGTGAGCGGAAATTAGGTGTATATCCACGCTTTAGACTCCCTGTTTTTATTTGATTTATTTCCGGTTCTTGTTCTATAATTGGCATTACTTCCGTTAGTCTACTCGAGTATTGTCGTTTTTGTCCAGTCGATTTTCCACTTATTCTCATTATTAACCGTGGTCGTATTCTATGCCGAATTTTCCGTATCGGAGGTTGGTATTTCCACGGATGTTCCATCAAATCTTGGAGTTGTTCATCAGTAAGTCGATTCAACTTAACAAATGGAGAACCACAGGCGATGTAAAGAATTTGCGAACGTACATCCAGTGCTACAAAGCAAATAATAATTAACAATTAATAATCTAATTAAATAAACAGTTAAGTAATTTTTCTTAAAAATAAAATTTCATCGAGTTTACTTACAAGGCTTACGTCTAACTGCGCCAAATGTATACTGATGAACGTAATCGTCAGTTGGTGGATTTTCTTTACTGATATTGGGTTTATAAGTGACAACCCACCTACCAGATGACGAAAATTTACCAAACCACTTGGGTCTATTAGTTTTAGTAAGTGCTGGGGCACTCAAGTGCCACTCTATCCTATCAACACGATCACGTTTAGTAGCCTCATTCATTCCTTTGGATTTTTTAACCAGAGCTAGACCCGCTGGCGAGGAAAAAGGAATTGTTGACGAACGACACAGGTTGGCGGATGGTTTCATACGCCTTGAACTTCTAGATGGCTCAGTCTCGATACTTATGGCTGGAATTGATGATGGATCGGTGGTTGTTGTTGTTTTTGGTGGTTGTTGATTGGGAGTTGATAAATGAAAGTACTCCATAAATTGATTCTGAGTTAATTCAGGTTCAGCTTCAACTTCAGGAGTTATTGGCCGCCAGCAGGTACTGGTTTCCTGGTGTACTGTCTTAACTGTCTCCCCACATGATTTTTCATGATCCTGCAGGAGTATTATTGATACATATTGGTAACAAATGGTCATTTTTAGTTATTATTATTTTTTTAAAGTGGAATTCCAATGGTGGAAGTTACGGCGACGTATTTTAGGTACCTTCATCTGTTTTAAATCCAGAAACTCTGCGTCACAATTGTCACACAAATAGATCTCTTCCATTTGTGGCTGGATGAGAACCAGGGAGGACGGCGATTGACGGTGGTTCCTCTGCTGCGTCTTTTTATGTTTCGCTTGAGAGTTGGAGTTGGCATTGTTTATTGGTAGCAACGATTTCCTATGTGGTTCAATAATTTTATCATAGTCCTAAAATATTAATTTTAAATATTATACAATTTTCATCCATAGCATTATTATATATTGATTAAATCATCGACTGACCATATTCTCATTTCGGAATGTCGCCAACAACTTGCCAGTACTCTTGTGATAGAGACTGGTCGTCGAGTCCCAGTTGTTGACATAGTAAAGCTTCGCTTGCGGATATTGCGCGAGATATGTGCAAAAACGAAGCAAGTATTCGCTTTGATGAAAAGAATAACATTGTAATACAACTCTCCTTAAACATCGCATCCAACTCTGAAACATTCATTTTTTTTTTTTTTAAGTTACAAGAAAATTTACAATTTCAGGAGGCAAATCCTCCCAAAACCGGATAGCCATAATGACAATAATTAATACTGTAAATGTTATTATTTGGACAATATTCTTATAAACATACTTACATCTCCGGATTTCTTAGGTCGCACTAAGGGAATTGAAAACTCGACTTCCGTTGGCCACCACGCAGGTTTATTGAGTACCTGAGTGGTATTATTACCTAATGAACATCTTGTCATAAAGGTGATGAACTTCTCCAGTTGTGGCTGTAATTAAACGATAAATATATTTAATGATTACATAATAATAATAATAATAATAATAATAATAATAATAATAATAATAATAATAATAATAATAATAATAATAATAATAATAATATCACAAAAATAAAAAATAATAATTTTAAGCAAATTACTTTGACTCACCAATGTTATTTTTTCTAAAGAAGTAGGGTAGCCATTTGCGAAAAGTAAAGGCAGATTATAAACCATAGAACATTCATCTGCAGTACTCTCGCCGACTGGTTCAACTTCACCAGTGGCTGCCATCATACTATCATCTACATTATTATTACTAATATTGTTGTTATTGTTATTTGGCTGTATATCCTGCCTTAATCCAACTCCATAGCCATCTTCTTGCACTGCAGAGTACCTCATTGTTTCACAATCGGCATCATTTACTCCAAGCTCATCTATTTTATTTATTATAGTTACTTATAACAGATTGATACTCCTTTTAATTTGACAATGCCCATTATCTTGCCTCTATTCTTGTGCCAAGCCTTAAACAAAAAAAAAAAATTTATTAAAATCAATAAAATTAATCTCATTTTTATGAATTTTCATAAATAAATTAAATATTCATCAATTATCAATTCATTGATCGTTAATCAAACAAAATCATGAATTGTGATAAATTATAATTAATTGTCATTCTTATCATTGTCAAGCTTTGTCAATGAATATTAATTAAAATCTAAAATATTGTAAGTTAAACAATCACAAGAACATGTGAATTTTTTTAAATTGCTAAATTTAAGCAGCGTTGATAAATAACTAATTTAAGTTTTGTCAACAACAATCAAGTGTGTTAATAAAACAATAATTCAGAATAACAACTCTGGTATCAATAATTGATTAATAGACAGCATCATCCTTTAATTGCCATCAATTAAGTAAAGCCAAGTTATAAAAACAAACAAAAAATTTTTCTGAAACATAAAAAAAAAATATTCTTTCAACACAATTACCAAGTACGAAATTAGAAACAAAGGAAGGTTAATGATTTTATTGTTAAGCTTACCTTTTTTTTTATCAGCAAAAAAAGCATGAAATTTACGAAATCTCTATTGGTTTGTTTTTCAGTTACTTAAGTATTAGCTAACAATTAAATTTTGATACACACGGCTACCATTTTTACTTATAAAAAGTCAACAATTATTTTATTTATAAATCAGGTTGTAGAAATTTGCTCCTTGCTAAACTCTACGTCTATGTACACTGGTGCATGTATGTGTGTATGAATGTATATATATATATATATATTAATCTAAAGAAAGTACACGTAAGTACTCAAGCGAATTTGAAGCACTATCACGCAGCAGAATCATCGTATACGCATGGTCACTATATTATTTAAAAATATTTAAATAACGGCTGACTATTGTTAGTTTCATTTGATCAGTCTTGAGTGTAATGTGTTGATGATTGTGACAATTAAATAAAAATCAGGACCACTTTTTATTGGTGGTTTACAGTGAGTAGCGATGAATACCGGGAATTGACGTAATTTATCAGCAGTACTAAAAGCACAAACGCGCGCACAAACCTGTATTAAGTAAATGCGAGTCCCTAGGAAGTAGGAAGCTGAAAAAAAAAAAAAAAAATGAGGCCACTGTAAGGTTAACTACTTCCAAAAGCTACAAATTACAGCATTAAATAATTTTATTTGTTTAATAAATATATTTCATTGATTCTCAAGGTCAATAAAATTAAAGTTTGTATTTGTTGTTGATATTGTCATTATTGTTAATAACGATAGCGATGATTATTGTTGATAATTAATTAATAAATAATTGTGTGTATAATTTATGTAAATAATTTTGCGCGGTACTTGACTGACAGCTCCCTCGTCACAAATTTATACAATTCTATCGTCAAGAGTATAACACACTACACAACTATAATCATAAACGAAGAGACGAAGAGACCAAAGCAACAAAAAATCAAAGCACCACAGACCACAGACAGAGTATGACCCAAGATGGCCGCCGATGTTGAAACCCAGCACCCTCCTTTAGCCGTTTCCTACGCTACGGACTTAAGTCAACATTTTTTCACGCTTTATTGAATTTAAATTTTGCTTTAAACCCCGTAAGTCTCGTTTAATTTTATTATTTCAACATTTTCACCTTGATTTTGACAACCTACCACGGGCTTTAGCTTCTTTTAATTAATTAACTAATTAATTATTCACACCTCGTGGTGATTTGAATTGGATTGTAGTTTTTTTTTTTGGATCATTGAAAATGCTTTGAAAACGCAACGAGAAAGGCTGATACTTTTAAGCGCGTTGGTATGCTTGCTTTTTTAAGGAGAATTACGCTGTAGAGGTTGAGGCCCTCTATCCCTTCTACTGGCTGCTGATTGGTCGCCTGGGCTCGCTGCGATGCTGCTGCTGATCAACTGGACAATGGAATTGGCAACGACAGGAACGCCACCATCGGAAAAATTACAACCTGGAAAATTTTATACCAAATTTCTCTCGCATGTACTGTGTGGTAGGATTATATACTTTATACCACGGGATTTTATGGATTAAGAACATGCTTTACCGTTTTGTCAATACTGTTACACGTGGGAAGCTTTTAGCTAGTCTGTTCTTCAGCGTTTCATTTAATATTATTGAAATTCAAGTTTATTTTTAAGATTATTAATTAATTTTGATAATATTAATTAGCAAAATTTTAATTAATCATTTTATGTTACTTTTACAAAAAAAATTCTTAAAAATCATTATTTTTAATTAAATAATTAATTAATTAAGATAATGGCTTATATTCCTACGGAATAAAACAATTAAATAGACGCAAGACTCGGTCTATTTTTGCCTAGGCAAAATGTCGAAGCTGATTTTTTCTTTATCAGTTTGTGGCATGAAGAAAAGAAGAAATAAAAAAAAATACAAATATCTTTTAAAAAACTTTTAGATCGGAGATTATTGTTTATTCAATAATTTTCTTACAGAGTATCATGTTAATTCATTAATGATTTTTTTTTTTTTGGTGAATGAAAAAAAAGTCAGTTGATTAAGTCGTCAGCGTGTATTTACAGATAATGATGGTTTATTATAAATCGTCTTCATGAATGGGAAATCGGAATACTGATTTTTCGCTGGAGGTTAAATCAGTTATGTGGATATTTAAATTAGCTTCCGTTAAGTCTGTATCAACCTTTAGTTTTCCTGGAGCCTTTAAATGGTATGAAATCTAAAAAAAAAAAAAAAAAAAAAATCCCTACTAATATTATAAATTTGAATTTAAGGATACAATTTATTTAAAAAAAAAAAAAATATTTTTTATGAAAGACAAAAAAATTAGAATAATAATCTTCAATAATAATACAAATTATTATAAAATGAAACACTTACCAATCCGATTTTCTTGGTAACTTCATTGCCATTATCTTCAGTTTCAAAAACATTAATTGATATTTTATCATCGGTAATATTTGGTACATCAATGGTAGTTTGAATTTTAACAGGCACTATTGTATCTTTAGGTATAACAATACATTCAATACCACTAAATTCAACACAAATCGATTTAGCTAACGAATAAATTTCAACATCAGTTGAATTTAATTCACGATCATGCATTCCATGAGCCAGGAGATGAGATGAGTGTATAGCAGCACCAACGGCCATCGTTTCATCAGGACTCCATCTGCTTGTTAAGACCTCACCAGCCGGGAATATCGATCCGATTTTTTCCTGGAGCTTAGGAATTTTCATCGTACCACCACACAATATAATTGATTTAATATCAACCACTGTCTTAGATGAAGAATTAAGTATGTCCATAATTGGTTGAATGTAATCAGAAATATGGGAACTAATAAGATTTTCAAATCTCGCACGTGTAATATTATGACTAAAGTCTACTCCTTCACAAAGCGACTCTACAAAACAATGTGCCGTGGACATTGTTGATAAAACATGTTTACATTTTTCCGCTTCGCTTTTCAATTTAGCTATTGAACGTCTGCTCTCAGTTGGATCTATTTTGTATTTATTCCTAAATTCCTGTGCTAAATATGACGTTAATAAGTCAGTCAATTTATGACCGCCTAATTCTGGGTAGTATTGATCTGATAAAACTTTCAATGAACCACTAGTTACTTTAACCAGACTAATATTACTCGACACACCGCCGACTCTGTAGACTAACACCAATCTGAAATAATAATTAAAAAATTATTAATTAAAATAATTTAATGCTTTGATTTGTTTTTTTTTTTAAGTTTAAAAACACTTACTCATTTTTCTTTTTGTCCTTAGCAATTCCGTGAGCAAGGCAAGAAGCCACTGGCTCACCGATGGCTTGAAGTACTTTAAAGCCAGCAGTAGTAGCTGAATTACACCAAGCTTTTATACTGTCAGGATTAAACCTATACGGAACACAGAAAACAATATTGTGTTCATCGTCGTCATGAGCCGCAGTAGTAGATATATCGTACATCGCACCAAGCAGCAATGACGATATTTTTTGTGGAGTAAACGTTTCATTTTTGTCATTTACTTTAATACAATACTGAAGACTTGATTCGTTAATTATTTTACTTGTACTATTTTTGATCGCATCGTCCAGTTCTTTGCTGTCTATCTCTTTGTTCATCAAACGTTTGTTGTTTGTTATCGTACTCAATGCATTTCTGAACTGGCCAGCTTTTGCCGATGCTCCAATTACCTAGATCATATAAATTATCAATTACATTATTAATATCACACTGAAGTTAGCAGACTAAAAATTTTTTATTTTTTTTCAATAAAATTACAACTACTATTAAAAAAAAAATAAAAAGAAAAAATAATAATTATGGTTTTACATGCACTTAAATTATCTACTATTATTTTTTTTTGCCACATGGTTTTTTGCCTTTGTATTTAATTATGAATAGATAAATAAATGATTGAAATTTTTTCAATAAAAATTTTTGAAAAATCAGCTAACTTCATTATTATTTATCAATGACTATTAAAGTTCCAATAAATTATAAAAAAATAATTTTATAAATTATTTAAAAGCTATTAATGTATTTTAATTGAATATATTCATTTATCTTTTCATAAACTAAGCCTAACCTATAGATATAACCTAAAAAATAAACATAAAAAAAAACAAACCTTTTCGGAGTCAGTAATAGTGATGACAGCAGCAGTAACACGATCTCCAGCATGATTAGCGACAACATCCACGTTTTCATCCTGTAATAAGTATAAATTAAAATTAATTCAATATAATAATAAATACAGGTGGTTTTGAGGTTAACACGTGTTGCGACTCAAATCTTGCCCGATCTTAAATAAATTAATTTACTGATGCTCGGACGTTAATTTTTATTTAATTATTGGATTACTTACTTTATAAAGAGCTAAACAAGCTGATGTATTTCCTAAGTAAAGTCCAAAAGAAGCTCCGGCCATCGTTACTGTTTACAAAAAGTATAAAAATATAACCGAAGCTGTTCACAAGCCATACGAACACAGAAACGCGTGTGTATAATGTGCCGGACCTCGTGCAAGTGCTGCTGAGAATTAAATAAACTGCGCATGCGCGCAGAACTTTCAATGGGGGCTTTAATTATATTTAGCGGGAAGTTTAAGTATTAGATCTAGGAACATTTAGAATTTATTCTAGTGTTATTTTAGTTTAGTTATTTATTACTAAAAATTAACTAAACACACATGGGTTTTGGAGAGAATAAAAAATACTTTCACTTAGCGATAATTACTTATTATAAATGTTTTCTTATTTAGATTTACTTATATAAGTTGTCATATTTTAATTAATTATTATTTATGTTAATAATTTATTATTATTTATCAAGGTATGATTAAAAACGTCGTAGTTGGGTTATCTGGTGGAGTTGATAGTGCTGTATCAACAATTTTATTAAAGCGCAAAGGTATTTATTTATTTTGAATTTTATTGTGTAATTATTTATGACATTTAAATAAGCAGAAAAAATTTTTTCTTTTAAATAAACTAGATTTAAAAAATTATTTTTAAAAAATTGCATTTATCATTTTTTAGACCTTCTAAAAATGGAACTTTTTTATTAATTTTTCTTACCACAATTTATTTGAATAAAAAATTCTAAACGTTATCATGACATTTAATTTAGCTGTCACTTGACAATTTTTTAATTTTCTTTAAGAAAAAAATTTGTTGTAAAAAAATATTTTTAAAAAATCACAGTTTTAATTTATTAAAATTCCTACAAGCAAATTTTTTTAATATTTTTTATTGTCCTTAATTTAATCATTAAAAACAATTAAAAAAATTGTCAAGTTAAATTCTAATGTCATAAAGTTATCCAATGTCTCTTAATTTCAGTATAAAAATTACTTTTTTATAAATTATTTAAGGTTTTAATGTGACTGCTGTTTTCCTAAGAAATTGGGATACTGCTGATGAAACAGGAAAATGTTTAGCTGACGAAGATTACAAAGATGCTGAATTTATATGCAAAAAACTGGATGTGCCTTTGCTAGAAGTAAATTTTGTAAAAGAATATTGGAATGATGTATTTAGGTATGGTTTAATTTTATTGCAATTTATAAATTTAGAATTGATGTGTATTTATTTAGTTAATTTTGATTTCAAGTTATTTACTAGGTGGTTATCAAAATGGTATTACACCAAACCCTGATGTTATCTGCAATAAAAATATAAAATTCAATAAATTTTATCATTATGCACGAAATCATCTCAAAGCTGATGCAATCGCTACTGGACATTATGCAAGAACGTCTTTCGGACCTTTTTTGGAGCACTTTAATCCTGACAAAGGTATTCAATTTGAAAAATAATTATTTTGTATCTGGATAAGATGATAAGATAATAATTTTTTAAATTTTAGGAGTAAGACTGCTGAAAGCTCGGGATGAATGGAAAGACCAAACGTTATTTTTAGCTCAAGTACAGCAAGAGCCGCTCCAAAGATGTATGTTCCCTATAGGAGACTACGTAAAAAAAGATATTAAAAAAATAGCGATTGAAGAAGGCTTAGATCGAATAGCTGCTAAAGATGAGAGTATGGGAATTTGCTTTATAGGCAGCCGAACATTTCAAAATTTTATATCTGAGGTTTTATATTTTATTTCATTTTATTAATTATTTAAATCGACCATTAGAGCTTTTAAACATTAATAAATCATCAAAAGTATCTAGAAGATAAACCTGGAGACTTTGTTGATATGGAAACGGGGCGAGTTGTTGGTAAACATCGAGGTATTCATCATTGGACATTAGGACAACGATGTCGTATCACCGGACAGGCAAAAGCATACTTCGTTTATAAAAAAGACGTTGAGACTAATACGATATATGTAGTAGGTATTTTTATTTTAAAAAATGTATTGTGGCATTAAATTAATAATATTCTGGCTTTCTAGTAAAAATAAATTTAGAATACAATTTTTATTATTAAATAAAATTTTCAAACTCTTTGTGCTGATAGGCTATGGGTCATGATCATCCTGCACTATACACACATACAATAATAACATCAAAACCTCATTGGATTTGTCAAGAACCGCCCAAGTTATTAAACAGTCATGGAGTGCTACATTGTGATTTTAAATTCCAACATATCGAAAATTATTCTCGGTGTAAAGTTTATAAAACAGCTAATCAGCAATTAATTATTTTAGTTGATGAACCCAAGCGTGCTGTTTCACCAGGACAAGTGAGTTCTTAAATGATAAACCATTAAATAGTTATTATTTATCATTGTTTTATTAATAAATAATTAATGAATAATTTTTTTCAGTTCGCAGTCTTTTTTGTAGGTGACGAATGTGTGGGAAGTGCACCTATTCTTGCTCCAGGACCGTCGCTGTTTAGTCTCGGAAAATCATTATCTTTTAATACCGAAAGCAATCATCAAATTGCTGTACATATGTGAATACTTTGATAAATCATGATAAACGAAAAAAAATAAATATTAATTAAAGCTTAAATTTAATGTTTTTTGACACTTTGCTTCAAACCTAATGATTCAATCCAATCGGAAGGAGCTACTTGAATACTTTGGTTTGTTTCTACTTTAAATGCATTTCCAGTATTTTCACTGACAAATTGTTTACCGTCAGCAGAGTATTCTCCGGTAAATTTATGATCAATATGTAATTTAGATGCTTTTAAAATTAATTTTGCATCATTGTCCTCGGGAATTGTCAAGCTTACATCATTCTGAGATTTTATTTCTGAGTCGCCAGTTAACCTAACGAGTTGGATTTTAGCTGGACCATCTTGTAAATTAGCTTGCAGAGATCCATCGAGACAGGCTAGAATTTAAAACATTATTGGTTTATTTAATTTAGACCTATAAATAATTTTTTTATTGTTAAATGCTTACAGATGTTAAGTGATCCAGTGCCGGTGATGTCGACAGTTGAATTTAAGTGTAAATTGTTAAGATACATATTGCCATTTACTGTTGAAAATGTTGACCTTTCACAATAATTGCTACCGAGATTAATGTCACCATTCTCTGTTGATATATCCAATTCATTGCCTGCACATTTATCTGTAGTCACGGCCTGTGGTAATAAAAAAAATAAACTGTAATAAATAATAGTCGATTAAAAAAAACAATAATGAATAATAATTACTCCATCTCCAGCGGTATTAATTTCAATATTTCCTTGAACTCCTTTCTGCAAAGTGATGGATCCTCCTTCACTGGACGAAAAAACAATATTTTCTCCTTGCAATTTAGCACCTACAATACTTCCATACTCGGTTTGTACATTAATACTACTTGATATCAGTCCAGAAATAGTTACATTTCCTTCTCCCACTGTCTTTGCGTCAATATCTGTAAAATTTCATCTTATTAAAATTATATTACATTTAATTTAGCTGTCACTTGACAATTTTTTAATTTTCTTTAAGAAAAAAATTATTTTAAAAAAATTGCATTTTTAATTTACTAAAATTCCTACAAATCCATTTTTTTAATAATTTTTTTTTACCATAATTTATTTATTAAAGAAAATTAAAAAAATTGTGAAGTGACAGCTGAATTTAATGGAAATTAATTTAGCAGATATTTGATAATTTTAAGAATTTTTGTAACAAACAAATTATGGCAAAAACAAATTGACATGTAGAAATATAAAAAAATAAAAAATGCAATTTTTTACAAATAATTTTTCGGAGCAAATTTATTTGTTAAAAAAAAAAAACTAAAAAATAAGCAAGTGACTTCTAAATTTAATGTCATTAAAATTATGAATAAAAATTTATTTATTGTGACTAATAATTAATAATAATTACCATATCTTACAGGTACTTCGATGACACACTTGATATCTCCAATGTAATTATTTTCAAGAGCTTCAATTTGAGTGACATCGGAAACATCAACCTTTATTAAATCATCTTTCATATCAGTTCCTTCCTTAGAAAACAATTTAACCAGCAGAGTATCCATATTAGGATATTTATGAGGATCTGTTGCTTTTATTTCAACATTGTAAGGCAAATTAATATTTAATTTGCCAAATGGATTAACTTTTTTTTCAATGGTCTGAATCGCAGCCGACGAACACAACCTCAACGCTGTACAAGACAGCGATAATTGTGTGCTCCTGTTTAAGTACGACCGTGTCGCGGACAATAATTGTTTTGACAAGACCCGCATTTTATATAATTACTTTTTCAACTTGATTAATTGTTTATCTCATTACATTCGGCACTTAATGGAAGTCGAATTGCTCACGTGTTTAACAGAAAAAAATGAATCGCAAATTTATCCCGTGGGGTCTGACGAAATTTATTGACAAGTTTTTAAATTCCGGAAGCAGCGCCACCTAAGAAATAGTTCTCAAGACTGCCGCTCACGCGCAAGTGCGCATAGACTGTTGTCAACTAACTTCAGTACCATAAAAATGAATTTAAATATTTAGTATATTGTTATAAATATAAAGTATATAATTTTATTTTAAATATATTTATAAAACCGAAAAGTTTTTTTAGTTTTCAATATTACATACATGTAAACAATTTTGAATAAAAATATTTATACGCACATGCAAAAAATTCTAAAAAAAATATTTTTAAACAAAAGTTCTACTTGTCAACAGCTGAAAAATTAAATATTTACTGTATCAACTTCGATAAAGTGACAGTGACAAGTGTCATTATATATATACACAGTTAAAATGATTTTCCATCGATTTACTGTAAACAAAATCTATCAAACCTGTGTTTTAGGTTTGTGAGTCCGATAATTAGAATTTAAAATTTGAATAATTTAATTTCTAATTATTTTTATAGAAATTATTATCAAACTTGCTCGTTTAAAATTTCTTGTTACTAAAAAAACTTATTTTTATGATCACACAATTACACTGTTAATTTTTTAATTGAAAAAAATTGTATAAAACTCGAGATTAAAAATTCAAATGGTCAAAAAAAATTAATTAATTTATAAAAAAAAATAATTTTAAAAATATGGCAGCCCATGTTATGTGTTTAACATCATCAGGAGGTATTCCAATATTTCTAAGAAAAAGAGGCGATGGAAATATTGTAAGTTTTTTTGATGTCAAATAATTAATAGTGTTTTGATGTAAATGTAATAACAATGTCTGTTTCAGATAACTTTTTCAAAAATGGCATCATTAAGTGGTATTCATATGTTTTTAAAGTCACAGGATATTAAATTAAATGACACTCATATGCCAGATACAGTTATAGTTTGGAAAGAATATGTAGAGTCAGTTATTTTGATAGCAATTGCCAGTGGGACGACCAAAAAAATTCTGGATTACTTTATTGATGCTGTATTCAACGCAATGATATTCGTCGTTGGTATTGAGGAAATTAAAAATCCACGTAATTTAGAAAAATTAAAAAAAGATTTACTTGCTTCTAGTACTATTATTGATAGATTGTTTGATTGTTTGGATATTGGTGATAGAACTAGCGATAGAGTTGAATTAATTACACTGCCAAGCTGTATCTTATGTCCTGAAAATAATTTATTACGAGTATATAAAATATATTATTTTATTGAAAATAATTTTAACTCTATTAAAAATAGCTGGTACCCGATAATTTTTTTAATGGGCATAGTGATAGAAAAATCGATATAAAAGATATTTAAAAATTTCAGTATAATTTCGGATAATAGTAATTTTTTTATAAATTGTTAGGTGTCAGCTGTTTTTCAATAGAGTTTTTTAAAATAATGTAACACTAATAATTTGCATATCAGGAATGTGAACAAGATTACATTATTATTTTTGCGACGTTTCGGTAATTTATTAGACCTTTCTCAGGCATCTGAAAATTACACATTATGATGATCCTATCTTGTCTACATTCCTGATATACAAATTATTATTGATAATTATGGACGATAATATTAATAACATAATTTAACACTGTTTATGTGAAAATTAATTTATAAATATTATTATTTTCAGAATAGTCTTGAAACATTTGTAGAATATTTGGATTCATCTTATGGTTGTATTCTTGTTCATGGATGTGTAGCAATAGCAACTGAAAGCTGGTGGGATTTAGATTCTATAGAAATAAAATTACTTGTAATGGCTGCATTTATGGATAAAAATAGTACTGCATGTGATTTTCCAGTATTTTTGCCAAAAATGAGTCCAAATGTAAGTTCATTTTTTTTCTATTTCACTTAACTAATTTTAGTATTATTAAAACAGGTATGTGGATAAGGAGTTAGACCATAAAAAAATTTATTCTGATACATTTAATGAATTTTGTATTACATATTATTTAATATCTACATACTTATTACTGTTTTTAAATTAATAATACATTTGTGAATTCAAACTTTAGATAGCATTCAGACTGATAACAATAACATTGATTGAAGGAGTTCAAATATTGGCATTGTGTGGGCCAAAACCAGATTTAGCAGAAATTGAAAAGACAGCTATCCAATGCTGGCGAAGTCATATTGACATTTTACGATCAGCTGAAAAATGTTATCCTAACTGTTTTCCATCAACAATTTCATTAGATCCGTCTATTTTGGGGTATGATTATTTATTTATCTACTCATATGTCCTTAAATTTTATTCCAAACAAAAAATTATTTTTTGCCGTAGATTTTTACTGATAGATTATCAAACTGGTAAATATGTTGCTGGGAGAAATCCAAAACCGTCATCAAATCATCCCACTGGAACCCACAAGTTGGATATTTTACGTTCATTTTATTATCAAGCCGTTGAAGTATTTTTAACTTCAGAACCAAGTGACAAACAAGAGCATGACAAAAACACAAATAAAAAGCCAGTTATTCGATCAAAAGAAACTTATTGGTGTTTAGAGTATTATAAATGTCATGCGTTAAAAGAAAAAGACAACATTATTTGTATTTTGTATACATATACTATACCGATCCATACAATAAGACTGATTACGCGTAAAACGCTAAAAATTTTAATATCAGATAAGCAAGTTTGTTGGTAATTAAAATTTATAACAATATATATTAAATTTTTGATACATTTTATACATAAATAAATTTTTTACTCATTTAAAAAATTTAGTTTTTTTTTGAATTCCCGCCTAAATAGAAACTTGCCTTTTTATTTTTTTTTTATTGGTTATTTACTTTGCGCTT